>PVJL010004976.1:0-117565 GCA_004026885.1 Lyroderma lyra
TCCTCAGCGTTTCTTTTAGATGGGGGAAAAGAATTGATTGCTATGGGCAAGGGATGAGGTTAAAGTCAGATATTGAAGATCTGAAGAGAATCATTGATGGAGGGGTCCTGCGGGGAGGAAAAAGGGGGTTGAGGGCAGAGGTCGGCTGGTTGGCCTTACACAGGAAAGGGAAGATTTTGTCCCTGAAGACTGGGTTCCTCATCACAAGAGCATAGGAGGCAGATCACAGACTTGTTTCAGGAAGGGCCTTGGCAGGTGGGTTTGGTGTATGGAAAAGGGTGTGAGAGAATTGAAGAGGCGAGAGAGAATCTCTACGCGTTAGTCTGGGTTGAATAGGCAGATAGTTGATGTCAAAAGGGGATTGACTGGGAAAATAGTGAGGGATCTAGGAAGTGATGGCTACAAAAGACTGAGTAATGTCCCCCAAACCTCGTAAGATGTCCCCAGGATCTTTGAATGTTACCTTACATGGCAAAAGGGACTTTATAGTTAAATTAAGAATCGTGAGTTGGGGAGATTATCCTGGACTATCTGGATGGGCCCAATGTAATTACAAGCATTGTCGTAAGAGGGAGGCAGGAGGGTCAGAGACAGAGATGTGATGGTAGAAGGAGTGGGTGAAGGGATCTGCTGGGAAGACAGAGGCAGAAGCCAAGATTCTAGAAGGGGGAGAAGGCAAGGAAACAGATTCTGCCCTGAAGCCTCTGCAAGGAGCCAGCCCTGCTGACAGTTTGACTTTAGCCCAGTGAGACTGATTTCGGACCTCTGGCCTCCGGGAAGTTCAGGAGAACATTTCTGTTGTTTTCAGCCACTGAACTTGTGGTAATGTCCTGTGGTGTCAGTGGGAAACTGAGGCAGCTGCTCAACAGGTAGAGCAGAAGGGAGGGTGGAGGAAGTGTTCGGAGTCCGCAGCACGATCAGAGTTTAAGGTTCACGTGCTGACAAGGTTTCGGGTGTGGTTATGGGAGCAAAGTGGAGCTTCAAGTCATTGCGCTGAATTAACATGTTTCTTTTAAATATTAACTTTTTAGAGTTGATCATCCATGTAGCATAAAATTCAGCCCTTTAAAAAATACAATCCTGTGGTTTTTAGTATATGCACAGGGTTGTGTAGCCGTCACTACTATAGATAGATAGTTTTGATTGAATCGTGTTTGTTCTATGTTCATATGTTATAGCATTTTTGAAAACAGTCGATTTTTTTCGGGGGGGGGGGGGGGGTTGTTGTAGCTCCTGGAGACAGAGAGGCCTCAGGAGAGTATTGTCCTGAGAATACAGTCTGAGTACAAAGAATTCTGAACATATTTAATACACTCGCCCATTTGAAAAGAGTGTATGCTAGACCCGGTGGAGACTTGCCTCCTGTATCTGGCCATGTCTGTGATTGTGGTGGTCATGGTGGGTCTTTGCGGTGGCAGACGGATGACAAAGCGGCAAGGCACCCCCTGGCCACGGAGCTGCCAGGAAGGGCGGGCCCAGGAGCACGGACTTGGCAGCTGCTCGTAGGGAAGGAATCCCAGCCCCCGCGCAGCGGTGGGCCCTGCCGGTAGGTGGCCCATGTGGCCCAGCAGCGGTCACTCTCGAGGTTCACTGCCCCTCGGTTTCTTCCAGGCACTTTATGGATGATCCAGCCCTCTTCCTGTCCCCTACCCCTGGGGGTCCTCTCTGCTGGGCGTGTGCTCTTTTGCTCCAAGAGATTTTTCATAACTCATAAATTATTTAAAGCAAACTTGACCTGACCTGAACTGATATGTGGCTGTTTATATTCTTTATGACATTTAGTATGAATATTCAAACATGTCACTATAGAATATTCATGTAGGGTATTAGACAATGTATGATAGTAGGTATGGAATTACCTTCATAAAATCCTAAAAATTCTGCACTCTCACAAGGTAAATCTCGCCCCAAGGATTCCAGATCAGGGGGTGTGGACCTCTTATTTTACACCCACTGTGCACCCCCTGCTACCTGGGGCCTATTCATCTCCACAGTCCCTGTGATCGCCCGCACATAACGGAGCCTTGCCACTCAGCCTTCTGCTTCAACCGGGCTAGGGACTGACATTTGTCTTAGCTTCAGGCACTCAGTTGACACCACCAGGCTGGAAAGTGGCTTTCCTGCTGACCGAGAGCAGACACTCTGCCAGTGGAGGTTAACTGTGAACAGTGCAGGGCCCTGAGGGGGGAAGTGGTGGCACCGTGCCACCTGGCAGCTGCCCGTGAAGGGCCCGGTGTCGCCAGAGGGTGGCGGATTCCTGCTGCAGGCTGCTCCTGGCATCCCTGTCTCCAGAGAGTGAACAGGTTCTTCCTTGGGGCTACAGAAAAGACTGGGATAGGACTCCAAGGTGGGAGAAACACTTGTTTGCTCTGAAACAGAGATTTGGACTCCAGGGGAGGCATGGTCGCAGGCCCACAAGGCTGGGAATGGAAATAAACACTGAACTTGGTCTATAGGATGCCCTGCATCGAGGCTTCGAGGCCGCCCCGAGGCTTCTCCGTGCGTGACTTCCCTGGGACATGATCACGAAGGTATTTCATGTCCCCCCCTTCCCCAAATGAAAGCCATAATGAGAAAAAGGGCCCGATAATCCATTCTGCGTATTTTGGAGAATATGGCTAGTGATGATGATAATAAAAACTGCTGTTCATACATTTGCGCCCTTTGTTGCCATTTATAAAAGAGACCTTGTACAGCAAGCTCATTAGCAGCTGAACCTTATTTTGTCAAAGGAAATGGAGTCAAGAGAGATTATGTTTCATCTTAATATGGCTGTTCAACAACAATGCCATTATCCTGAGTTTCAGATGCATTTAATTGAACTTTAATGAACAAAATTAGTTGTTTTATGCAATTAGAATCCCATTTACATGGGTTAGAAAATGAATGGATTGGGGAATGTGCTTGACTCGATTTTCCTCAGGACTGACTCTTGGCCTCTTTCAGCCTCCAGGTTTTCTCCCCCTGCTGAAGAAGAGACTAATATTTTTATAATTTAAGAAGCTTTTTTGCTGCCAAGGTGTTTCCCCGGGCAGTGAAAATGCCTGGGACCTCCCGGGAAGTGGGAGCAAAGGGAACTGGCCAATGGGGACCAGTTACAGAGAACTGAGGTGGAAACGCTCTTCCGGCCCGGGGGGCCCCGCCTTACACACCTCAACTCCCCCCGCCTCAGTTTCTCCATCGGTGCAATGGGAATATTCGTACCTATTTTTTAAGAGTGATGGCAAGCATTCATGAGAGGCTGTATAATATAGAAAGTACTTGGCATATTGCCCAACTCAAAAAAAAAAATGGGAGTTTTTTACTATTATTAGCATCACTGTCCTTTGTCATCATCAGCTTCATCTTCAGTCCTACAACTTCTGGGGACCTTGACGTGATGAAGATCATACAACTCACCTAATGGAGGCCGGTGTTTCTGGCCCACAATGAGCTTTCCCTGCCCCACTGGGAGAAGGAAATGAGATGGACGGGCTTCTGCAGAGGGCTGGGGGGTGGGGGGCTCTCTTCTTGGGGAGAACAGCAAAGCTGGAAGGACAAGGTGACATGAGATTTCTGCAGAGGGTGGTCACATACAATTCTCACCAGGCCCCCCATCTGTGAAGTGAGGAAATTAGAGGGGCCATCCCTGTGGACCTTTCTAGCTTTGAAGCACTTACAGTCCTGCAGCTACTGTCACTCCTCTGTTTAATGGGGCACGTTCCAGTGACCCAGCCCTGGCCAAGGAAGCCTTCTGACTTGCCTGGGAACTGCTGACGCTCCCTGCTGAGTGTTTCCTGCCGGCAGCAGGGTTGACTCAGGGCTGGCGTGTGGCTTCCTGAGACACGGCAGAGGTGACAATGAGGACCGGTGGGGTTTGGCACAGCCTTCGCTGTGCAGGATAGCTCTGGCCTGGGGGAGACAAAGGAAAATCGAAGAACTATTCACGTCCCCCCATCTCATCAGACTGGGTTCTCCGGGGAAGGTTTAAAAACAGTGTTATTTTATTTACCTGCAAGATGCTATTGCAACATTCCAGTCCCCTATCGAATGCTCCTGAGTTCTGTCTGACAGTTCCCAAGGGGTATCTCAGATGTGATCCTAAATAACTCCTCTTCGTTTCCGCACGGTGACTGCCATTTTGCTCTGGTCCTTCTCCTAAGTAACTTCAGGAATTCCACTTTCCTCAGGTATCACTGTCCTCCGGGCTGAGGGAAGGGCCTTTCTTCTGTTTCCTGTTGGTACACGTGAAGCTACCCCACATCGTGCCCAGAATCCACTGCGGATGATGCCACGGCTGTAGTGACATCTCGCTGCTGGCGAAGGTGGGGACTGCAGAGCTAGGCCTGCCACCGCGTTCTTAGCTGAGGTTGACACCCCGCGATGTTAGCCCGTACCAACCCTGCAGGTCTCTGAGGCAGGAAGAGTGTCATCCCATCCTGTGTCTGTGCTTATCCTGAAGTAGTGCAGCTCCATGCTCTCAGCCTCGCAGGGAGAGAGGTGGAGGCTCTTAAGGATAATGAAGAACACAGACTGACCCCGATTACTTCAGTGATGCTGGGATTAGAGGATGCAAAACTCAGCCACAAAGCTGAGCCTCGTGGAAATGAGCCTGGCTGGCAACAGGAACGTTGTTCTAGGGACCCGTTTGTCCTGTTGGGCCCTCACCTTCAGTTCACTAGTTGTTAGCTTTTTCTGTCGTCTGCAGCCACCTCCGGCACACTTCCTCGGGGGCCTCTGTAGCCACGTGGCCTTCTCTGGCAGCCTGCCCCTTTGATTATTTTCCACTTCTGCTCCCAGTGCCACTGACTCTCTCCCCAAATGACATGCCAAGCCGTGAGTAGAAAATAAGCTTGATGACGATATGAATTGCAGTCTCTTTTGTTGTGACATAGCTCTAGGACATAGAAGACTGATTCTACCACTTAATAAATGTGTAGCCTTAGGCCAAGTTGTTGAGGCTCTCTGCTCCTTATAATTTTTTCAACCTTCAAAACAGGGATAATAGCTGCTAACTTAATTGTTATTAGAATAAAATAAATTAATATTTTAAACCACTTATTGTCTCACTAATATGAGTTCAATAGAAGCATTTGTTAAATAAAATTGGAAGGTACCAAAGTATCTACACATAGTTGGGGCTCAATAAATACTTGTTGACATATATTTCTGGAAGAATCAGACTTAATTGCTCTTTCCCTGTTTGATAACCCTTGCTCAGGCTACTTCACGTTCCCCTTTAACTCCTATTGACTATCCTTGGGTCAGGCTCTCACTCCAGGCCATTTGTTGGGCCAGGAGTTTGGGGTCTTGTGTTACCAGAAAAGTGACACATGTAAAAGGAACCCTCTTTTAAAAGAAGGCTCTGGAAGTGGTTGGTACTCACGGCTCTCATGACCTCACACCCACTCAGTCTGATCCCCTCTGATGGGGAGTTACTGTGTACAGATGGACCAACTCCTCTCTCAGCGCAGGTCGTTTCCTGGAGAGTTCTGTTCTTACAGCCAAGATGTGGGTAGTGGTCTCTCCTGCTGGCCCATCGAAGAGGCTCAGTCTTCTCTTACTCTGTGGTAATAAAATGCCAGCTCCTTTCTCTTTCTCCCTGTCATTCTCTTGACCTTCTTTAGCTCAGGGACCTTCAGGTTCCAGAACGAGGCCTTCTCCTCTGTGCATGATTACCATGCATTCATACGCATATAACTGCATTTTGATGCCAAGGTGCCCCCTCTCCGACAAAAACGTATTTGGATTTTGTATTTTTCCGCTCAGAGCCCATCTGAGAGTCAGGGCTAACATTTCTGGGGCCGCCAATCAGATAACGAGCAGAGCTCTTTATTATTCTTTCCCTCTGGCTCCTAAGAGAGCTCCGTTCCACAAGAGGTCCTAAGTTATCAGCAAAGAAGTTTTACAATTTAATTTTTTCAGGAAGTTGAGTCCCTTGAGTTCCACAAGCTGAAATGGAGCTGTGGAGGGAGCCAACAGGGAGTCTCAATTATGTGAGTTGGCAGACCAGGTAATGAGGGCAGGAGCAAGGTCCACCAAGGGCCATGAGGAGGAGAGGAAGCCACAAAGCTATTAGCTTCGACTGTGGCAGGCCAGGGTGGCTGCTCTCTGGATGGTTAAATTGTTATGTTCTGGGAACTGGCATTTGATCATCCTTTTGGTGAAGCCCATGAGACCCCTCCAGATCACGGCCATGCCCTTTAGGGCAGTGGTTCTCAATCACGCTGCGTGCCAGGATCATCTAGAGAGCTATTTAAAAGTACAGACTCGTGATCTACACAACAGACCTTATAAATCAGAAATCTCACAATTCTTTAATCTTCCACAGATTGTCCAGGTGTTGATTATCATGGGCCACTCTGGACAATATGTTGAAAATGGATCCAATCCCATTGGGTTGAATGCTATTCTGGGTGAGTTATAAAAGCAGAAATATTGCCACTTGGAGAAAGCTTAGACCAAAGGAAAGCCATCAGCTTTGGCGTCCTAAGACCTGGGTTTTAGTCTTATTTCTGGCACCAATCTGGGCTACTCTGGATGAACCATTCAAGCCCCGTGAGCTTCAGGTTCCTCCTTTGTAAAGTGGGGATAGTAACACATGCCCTGTCTACGTAGTTGTTTCAGGGACCAAAGGGGTTAAGTACATGAAGTGTCCTGAGAATTGGAAAACAGTATTTAAATACATGATATAGAGCTATATGGAGAATAATGCTATTTATATTCTCTTGACGAATTGCGATGAATCCTATGAAACCCTGTGCGAATGCCTCCTCTCATTCTGCTCCATGCCGTACAAATGCACAAGGCAGACAAGTTTATCTTTCAACTCTTTACACTTCTTTGGTCCAGCAAGAATCAATTACTAGCCAAGATCATGGAAACAACCTAACTGTTCATCATTGGAAGAATGGATAAAGATGTGACACACGCACACACACACACGCACTCACACACACACACACACTCTCACACACAATGGAATGTTATTCAGCTATGAGAGAGAAAGAAAAATCCTGCCATTTGCAACAATATGTATGGACTTTGAGAGCGTTATGTTAAGTGAAATAAGCCAGACAGAGAAACACAAATACTGCAAGGTATCACTTATCTATCGAATAAAAAAAAAGTCAAAATGATAGAAAAGTCACTATCGGGCTAGGGAAGCGACAGAAATGGGGGGAGGTTGCTAAAGGAATACAAACTCCGTTATAAGATGAACGTGGGCTGAGGACCTAACGTATAACGTGACTACACTTGATAACGCCGCATTATATCATTGAAATTTTCTGAGAGCGTAGAACTTACATATTTTCACCAAATAATAAATAAATATGTAAGTTGATGAATGTGTTGATTAACTAGATGGTGAGAATCCATTCACGTCGTGAACATACATCAAATCACCATGATGGACAGTTTGAATATCTTACAATTTATTTGTCAATTACATCTCAATAAAGCTGAAAAAAAAAAAAAAAGAGAAAACCAGTTGCTGGACTTCCAAATGAAGATGAGAGAAATGAAAATGTGCATTTACTTCTGTCCTTACCCAAAAGCTTAGTAAAATTTTAGTAAAATAAAATGTTTAATTAAATTTTTTCATTGCATAAAAACGCAAAGACAAAGAAATGAGAGAGAACAAAATATTGTTAGAATGGCAGCTAGAAAACCAAAGGATGGCCAAAGATTGGGGAGAGTGGAAAATGTTGAGTCCCCCTCCGGCAGTGGGGAAAGCCAGCAAGCGATGTGACTTAAGGCAGGCGACCCTCCTGTCCTGTAGGCTCAGGAGTTAGTGACTCCATGTCCACCGGGAAGTGCACACGAGGGTGGGGCTGAAAACGGAAGAATTTTTGAAAGACTGTTTAAGTAAAATTTTAAAAACAATGCAGTGGACATCCCAGAATTCCCCAAGTGTCAGGAATTGGTAATTATGTGTTTGTCTAAAAGTGGGGTGAAGGAAGAAATGAAAATAGGAATGTTCAAAGATCATTCAAAGGGACCCTTCTCAGTCCCTTGCCATCGAGGGGACCGCCTCTTCTCTGTGCCAGAAGACCGGACGTGTCATTCTGGGGAGGTGTAGGAGGACAACGGGCACAACTGAGAGCAGAACCATGTTGGATACGAGGGAATTAAATGAAAATTCACAAACTGACTGAGGCTCTGCCTTCTTCCTTCACTTAGTTTCCAAAGTGCTGGCAACTAAGCTTATCTTCTACAGGCAGGAGAGTGGAATCAAGCCCAAGAGAAAAGATCTCAAGATCCTTCTAGTAGAGAATATCCCAACAAAATGATCAGGACATTTTACCTAACAGGAAAGCCCAGAGGTGCCAAAGCCTCCCCTTGTGCACTGAGCTTCCAAATAAGTTTGTTTTGTTTTTTTATTTTGTTGTTTTAGTTGTTTTTGTTTGTTTGTTTGTTTGTTTTGGTGAGGGAGCACCAGAGCATCTAATATGAAAGCCAGAGACAGACCCAAACAAATAAGAAAATTCAATGGGAGAAAATTGACTCTACTTAGGGAAACTTAAAACAAACACCCCCTTCCCCCCAAAAAAACTTACTGTTAATAGCTTCAGGAAAACAAGAAGAAACTGCTACAAAAGGGAACATTCAGAGAACCAAAAGGAGATTTTGAAAATTGGTATAAAGTTAAGTAAATCTCAAAAACAAAACAATACGAAAGATAAAAGGAAAGGCCAACAGAAAAGATAATCAGTCTTGCCGGTTAAACTTCCAAATAGTTGGAGTTTCAGAAAGAGGAAAAAGGTGAAGAAATCACTAGGAAAATAATTAAGAAAATTCCCCAAAACTTACAGAGAGGATTTTAGATGATAGGGACTGAGTACTTAGCTCTTGGTAATGGAAAGAGAGCTGTACAATGGTCATCATTTTGGAATTTCGGAATTGTGGATACAAAAACCAAGAGTTCATAAAAGCTTCTGGATTTTATACAAAGAATCAATTGTTAGAATGTTAGGAAACTTCTCAACAGCAACAATGGACTCTATAGGACAAGAGAGTAAAGTAAACAAATTATTTCCAACTTTGAATCTATATGCAGCTGAACTATCAGTTTAGCTTGTGACAGATGTTTTCCAGACGTATAATCACTTAAGTACTTTACCTCTTGTGTTGCCTTTTTCATAAAGTTACTGGAGAATGCATGCTATCAGAATAAAAGAGAGAACCAAGAAAGGACAGACATGGCGTGCTAATCATTCCGGTTTCCCTCTTCGGTTCTGGTCTCCATCCTCACCTGTGTCCCAGGACACTGGTCCCGTGCACTCCGTGACCTGGCTTCCTTGCTGGCTGACTTACGGTGGAGCATTAGCGATGTCGGCATGAGGTCAGCTGGAAGGAACCAGGGTGAGAGTAGTTATTCCCCATGCTTCCTCCTTGCTGGGTCTCAGTTGGGTAGAGGCTATATTCTCCCTAAGACCCTGATGTCCGTCGGCTACATCTTTGCCCAGGTTCAGATAACACGTCCTTCCCTTTGCTGGGATGGCTTTCTGCTGTCACGAAGATGGAGACAATAGAATGCTTCATGTGCTTGAAGGTGTTGAGTGGAGAGTTACAACTGGAGGGCAGACTTGGGTTAACTTAGTCTTAAAAGCAAGCAAGTGGAAAATAAACCATATGAATATTAAATCCAGGAAAAACAAGCAGTTGTGCTACTAGAAAGGACACGTAACAGCATTACTGCGTGGCTCAGCTACAGCACTTAGGAGTCACGATAATGTGATTGAAACGGACTTAATTGGAATTACCGTATGACTTAGAGTAGAGGAATGGGGGGGACAAGTGACGTGTAGGTGAGAGCTGGTGATTGTGGTGGCGAATGAGATTTGCATCTTCCTCCTCGGTGGGAAGTCAGTAAGTAAAATCTAAGAATAGAAACAAAAAAAGAAATAGCAGAATATAATATTAATATAAATGGTAGAAGTCATCTATGAGCAGATTATTTCGATTAATATGAAAAGAATCAACGGGAAGAGGTAAAAACAATTGCCTTTGGGGAAACAGAATAGTGAGGTGGAGAATTACCGGTTTTTACATAAGACACGGAGGACTAGTCTCTCCAAACCGTGCTCAGGTTTACATTTGATAAAAATAAAGCTGGGTTTTCTTCTCCAAGGCGGAGTGGGGGGAAGCAGCTCACTTCTTAACTCTTCCTACTCCCATGTCCAATACTAGAGCTCCCTAAACTCCCATGCGGCCCCCCAGCAGAGGAGAACTCAAAACGAAAAGGTGGAGAAGCAGGGAGGTAGAGAGGAAGGGCAGCTTCGTGCGGGGTAGCACCCGAGCACCCTATTAGGGCGGCCAAGGACCTGCCGGTGACAGGGGCCTGGACCCAGGAAGCACCAAGTGGAAATCATCAAAGGGCCGAGCAGAACAGGGTGAACTCTTCTAGACATCAAGAGGTAAGGAGCCCTGGAGCCGTCGGAGAGCCAGCTGCCTTCAGCAGGGCCCTCGGCCTCAAAGACAGAACGTCTGTTGGGGACACCGGAGCAGTGGGGGCTGGTGCGACGCAGATCGGGAGCAGTGTTATCATCAGGAGAGAGAGAGGGGAGCATCCCGTGGGCCTGCGGAGGAGCCGAGCTAATATATCTCCGGGCAGAACGCACTGCTTTCCCCGGGGACTGGGAGGGGACGAGGAAAGCCACAGGGACCCGAGGACGAGCCGCTGAAGGCTTGAGCCTTCTGTCTCAGCGATGAAGCCCGGGGCCCAGGGTGTCAACAGGACAGAAAACAACGGTCCTGTCGCCTTTCCCACGGTGCCTGCGGTCAGCCCACTGCTGCACCTGGCCGGAACGTCACCCCTTGGACGTGCGTGCGCCCCGGCGGGAGACGTGAGGACACGAGCTTCTGGGCTCACTAACCTCAGCCGTGGGAGCCACGGGAAGGACTCAGCCCGCCGCTTTTGCGTGCAAAGCTGGAACGACACGGACGGTGTTGACACGGTGGTGGCGCAGGAGAGAGGCCTGTGGGTGTGGTCAGGTGCCGCCAGGGTGACAGCTGCTGGGGCCAGCAGTGATTCTCGTCCCCCAGCCTGTTGTCCCCGCCGCCTCCTACGCCCCTGGATTGCAGTGAGGGGCCTTTGAAGTCCTGCTTTTGGGGACAGGGCCCAGAAAGGCAGATGGGGGGCCGCCTGCTTCCCACCAGGTCTGTGAGAAGGGCCCCAGCTCTGCTGTTGGCTTCGAGACTCTAGTTAGAGCAGGAGCTGGGCCATGCTGGCGCCCTGGAACGATGAAGGGGACGACAGCTCCTACGGGCGGTGGCCTCCACAGCGCTAAGTGGACGCTGGCCGAGGCGTCAGCTCGGAGATGCTCTGCCCTCAGTTCCGGAGTCAGGGAGGGGGTGGGAGGCAGAGGTTCAGGCCCCCTCGGGGGAGCCGGCCGCAGGTCTCCCAGCCTCACCGGGCGGCCAGACAGGCTTACTCCACCTCCCATCGTGGTGTCGAAAATTTCATTATCAGAAACCCACGTACGGTCTGCCTTTTGGAGTGTCCTGCTAGCGTGCAGATCACCTTGACAAAGACTGTATGTTAAGCACCTGTGTCCTGACTTCTGAGCCAGAAATATTTGAGTGAGAAAACTATGGGGGTAGGATGGAGGCGAGTTATTACAGAAGGACCTAGGAGACTGACAGCAACAGGAACGAAAGAGGGACATTGGATGAGAATTTTGAGGCACTTAGGGGTAGCTCTTCATAACCACGTCAGGAGGGACAGGCTCTAGAGTTTAAGGAAAACAAAACAACATTCATCAAAAAAGTTATCAAGCCAGAGACAGGTAGGGAAGTCGTTTATCCTCCCACCCACCCACCCGTTGATTCTTCAAACCTATAACCAGGGCCTACTTTGTGCCTAGCACGGGTCCAGGTGCTCTAAGACTGACTCAGGCGATGTAGACACGATCCCTTCCTTCTAGGAGATTTTAGTCTCATGGGAGAAGAGAGGAGTTATACGTAGAAATGACCTCCAAACCAGACAGTATGTGTTAAGGTTCACAAGACAGGGATAGATAAAGTCCTCAGTCTAGGAGTCCCCAGGTGGGCAGGCCCGAGGACACCGGGCAGGGCGTCCTGGAGGAGGTGGCATCTGAGCTGGGCCTTGTGGAGTGGGTAGGATCCCAGCACATGGAGCTAACAAAGGAATCTGGACACAGGAAAGGAAAGGAAAGGAGACAGGAAATTGCAGGATATACTGGGGGGCAAGAAGTGGCCTGTGTGGCTTCACAGAGCTGGTGCAGAACAGATTGGAGATAAAGCTAAAATGGCCCCAGACCTGACTCTAAGGAGCCCTGCGGCTTTGGCTCCGGGCGGACTCTGCCCCCACAGCGGGGCTGCTGTGCTGTTATGCTGGGGAGGCTTGGGGAGGGCCCCCGATGGCGGGCAGAGCTCTGGGAGACCTGGCAGTCAAAGGGAGGAGGGAGGGGGGCCTAGACCCAGACGGACCTGAGCGTGACTCCAGCTCGTCTTGTTGCTTTGCTGAGAATTTAGAGCAAGTTATGTAGGTTCCTGTCCCTTTGCTTAAAAAACAAACAAAAACCAACGAACACTCTACAACCCTATTGCTTAAAGGAAACCGTGTAATACTTACGTAAGTAGGCCTCAAATGTTTTCAGAATCTTCCAGCACTGGGGCTGTGGCCCATGGCACTCTCCAAATTTTTTAGTACCTGACTTCCAGAGGGGGCAGGTGCAGGGTCTGTTTTGGGCTCTCCTGCGCCCTGCCTGCCGGAGAGGGGCCACATCCCTCTGCCTGGTGGAGGCTGAGATGAGTGGAGGTGACTCTCATAGCACGCGACCCATCCATGCTCCGGGTCTTGAATGGAAAGCAGAGTTTCAGGAGGGATTGAGCCTGGGCAGGGGCAGTCCCACCTGAGAAACTGGCTCAGGGTGACCTACAAGACTTAGGCAGTCAGGGTCCCGGAGGTTCGGAGCCTGGTTTGCCACTGTTTCTAACAGTGAAGCATGGGGGACCACCGACGTGTTCAAGAAGAGGCGACTGATAAATTATGCAATGCTGTGAGACCATGGCATTGATTTAAGTTTGTCTATGAAGTAATAATGTCATAACAGTCAATTAATAGGTAGATTTTAAGGCAATATGCATACTATTCGCTTATTACAAATACCTATATGTTCCCTATTGCAATGCATAAATGTTCACGATTCTACAAAGACCTATCAGTCTACTGTGCACAAAATCCTGTTCATTCACCTCCTCTAGCCCTGGGTCCAGTAGTTCTCTCCTCTTTCCATCATGATCATTTCCCCTCTTTCCTCCGGATTATTATTATCACCTTAAAAACGTGCTGCACTATGACTCAGCCAAAAACCTGAACTAAATACACGGCCGTTCCGACTCCCCCGTCTCCTGTCACCCGCCATGCGTGTCATCTCTTGGCTTCCCTTCACAGCGAAGCTTTTGCAAACAGTTATGAGCGTTCGCCTCTCCTTCCTCCTCACTCATCCTCTCCTAAATTGACTCTGATCACTTGCTCTTCCTCCTGCTTCACCGAAACTACCCTTGTGAAGGAATGAATGCCAAATTGGGCTCTCCTTCATCCATCACGTGGTCCATTTCTCTCCTCCTCGCATTTAACCTTTCGGCGGTCCTCATTACAGCTGGTCCTGCCTGCTCATAACCCACCAAAGCCTCCTGGCTTTCCCTCTTGTCTCTTTGGCTATTCTTTCATGCGTGTTTTTGTGGACTCCTCTATTTTCCTTACCTTTTAATGTTACTTTGCTCCAGGACTCTGTCCCTGGACCTCTTCTCTTCTCTGTCCTCCCTGCAGGGGATCTCAGGCAGGGCCATGGTTTTAAATAACACGCAGACACTGTGAATTCCAACGTGGTGTCTCCAGCCTCAACACCATCTCTGCTTACATGCTTAATAGGCATCTGAGACTTATGTTCCACATATGCAGCTGCTGGTTTTCTCTGGACCTGCCCCTTCATAAATCCACAACTCATTAAGCTCCCCTCTATCTTGACTCCTGTTTCTTTCCCATTCCACAGCAATGCACCAGCAAATCCCGCTGGTGTGACCTGAAATTGCTCTAACTGCCTGCATCCCCTTAAAACGTTTCCCGATTCTGACAGCTTGCCACGACAGTTCTCGTAAGCTGCCATCACTCTCTTTCTTGTCCTCCCTGGTCTCCCTGCCTCCTCTCTGGCCTTCTCTGCATAGCAGTCAGACTCATCCTTTAAAGGCGTTCATCTGTGCTTACAGCTCTCCCGTGGCTTCCATTACCCAGAACAACCCTGAAGTCCTTGCCGAGCCAGTAAGACCCTGGGATCTGGCCGCAGGACCAGTCTGGCCTCGTTCCCCATGCTTTTCCTCTGCCCCCACCAGCCTCGTTGCTGTTCCTTCATCATGCCCAGAACCTTCATGCTTTAGGATTTTTGCATTTCCTATTCCTCCTGCTTGCAAGTCTCTTTTCTCAGACTTCCTGCAGAGCCTGCCCTCTCACTTTCTTTAGGTAAACTCTCAAATATTCCTTAATCAAAGACATAATTTCTGACCTGCATTCATAGGATTATATTGCTCCTTTATGTTGTTTCATGTCTCCTGTCATTACCTATTATGTGCGGCGTAGGAGGGTCCCCACCTCCTAGGGAGTCTGCAGTGCCCACACTGCGTAGCTGTACATGGCACACCTGCTAGCACACATCATAGCATGCATCATCCCATTGCTTATTTTTAGATCCCCCCACTGTAATATAAGCTCCTCCAGCATGGAGACTTAGCATATTTCAGTATGTAGAACAGGACCTATACCACAGCTGACGCTAACAAATTATTTGATATAGAATGAATATGTGCTCGGTGTACGATGTGTCTATGTGGCTGCATAGGGGGAAAAGGTCTTAAAAGGAATATACTAAATGTTGATAGTGATTATATCTGAGCAGTGAAATTATGTGTAATTTCTCACTGTCTTCTTCATCCTTTCCTTAGGGAATGGATATTTTAATAAGAATATATCATTTTTTATAAAAATGAAGGTATTTTAAAGTCTCATAAACCTTAGACTGAATCTGGCTTTGCTCTTTACTTGTTTTGTAACCTTGGGCAGACTTATTACCATCTCTGTGTCTCTTTAAAATGGAGATACTATCTAGTTCATTGGGCTGCTGTGAGGATTAAGTATGTGTGTTGATGCTTAGCACAGCACCTGCCTGAGAGTAAGCCTTTAGTAGAGAGTACTGCTTCTCTTCTCCTCAATGATTATTGCTTTTATTTTCTGAGGAAGGGGGAGATTGCAGAGATGTAAATAAAGGCCCCCAAGCCTTCAGGGACAAACAGGTCTATGTTTAACCCCAGGTGTCTTTCCCTGATGGTGGACGCAGGGGAGTGGCTGGGCTGGACCATACCCAGACAGTGCAATACTGCAAGTTAATGAAGGGGAAGCCAGGTCAGTGCCATTCACATTTCAGTGAAGACCTGTCACTAATATAAGTTTAAGTCTCTTAAGACTTCCAGCCACTTATCTGCTTTCTTAGGGATCATGGCAGTAGGATGGGCAGGAAGATGTGGGAAGGAGGCAGGCCTCTATTATTCCCTGCCTGGGAATAGTGGAAACCCAGGGGAAGGAATGATGGCAGCCCTGAGGGCAGACAACGGGGCCTCTAGGCTCGCTGGAGGGGGAAGCGCTGCAGGGGCGCCTGGCAGAAGCTCAGGGTGTCCAGCCTGGGCCAAGGGCCAGAGCCGGAAGCACCTCTTTTTACCTTGGCCCAGAGACTGCAGGGGCACAAGCTCCAATCTCATCACGCCATCCTGTAGCCCAAACAGCTGAGGGCAGATTCACTAGTCATCAATGTACAGTGATGCTTGTCTAGGTCAAACTCACGTTCATGTCCGTCACAGTGATGAACTTCGTTGCTCCCCGGCTGGGCTGGCCTTGCAGAGAGCCCACCAGAGAAAGTCTCAGCCAGTGGCTCAGTGGTTGACTCCAGTAACACTTCTGGCCTGAATCCTGCTCTCTCCCACCATGGGAAGCTCCGTTACATTAATTCAGAGCGAAACCTGAAGGTCCTGCATCTTCTCTCTCCTTTAAAGGTGAAACAAGCTTTAAGCAGGCAGCCCCCTCCCCATGTCCTCTGGCCCATCCACCTTCCTGTGGGGTTTCCAGAGCCATTCTAGGGGGGAAATGTTCCCAGACCTCGAACATAAGAGTAATGAGAAGGAGGACAAAGATGGTCATTGACTAACATTTCTAATTGACTGGGTGTCTTCAAATCCTAAAAGCTATCTTTCCCCAAGCCTTGAACCCCAAGTGTTTCTCCCGAGGCATAAAGGCAGACAATGCCTTTTTTCTGGTTCACCTAGAGGCGCTCCCTGAGGTCCCGCAATTGTTTGAATGTTCTTCTTGAGGACAAATAGACAGGGCAAGGAAATGAGACTTTCCGTCCTAGGTCTCTAGCCCAGGCATACCAGCAATGTCTATCGAATGCATACCTCTGTCTAAGAGAAACTGCCCCACCTCGGTACCAAGCTTTAGCCCAGTATCCATACTGCTGCCCCACCCGCCGTGGATGGGACCAGGAGTAGGGACTTGACCCAAGGGCACGTTGACCTTGGCTGGCCAGTGGCCTGTGAGGTTGCTGTGGTGCTAGAGACTCAGCCACAACAGGGAAGAGCCAGGTCGGTGGGACTTTGGCCCTTAGGAATTTGAATGAAGAAGACCTAAGGCAGACGTGTGCATCTCACCAGCCAAAGGAGGTCGTTAACCAGCTGAAGTAGGGCTAAACCAAAATGATGAGAAAGCAAAAAGCACAATGCAGAGAAGATATACACGAGCCAGCAGCTCGGTGTGGAGTCAGTGGGTGGGTCCTTAGACGACGAGTGCGCGTAAGCAGACATAAACGCTATTCCTGGGGATCCGTGTTCTCAGTGGAACTCTTGGTGGTTTTGGTAGCTTCACAGTCATAACTTTGAGCAACTCCTTAAACTCCATAAATTGATTTGTAGTAGAGAGCCCGAAGCTGGTTTTGCCAGATCTTTTTTACTTTTCTTCTGCAGTACAGAGAAAAGGTGGTGGCAGGGTCCCCCCGGGGCCTCGATCTTCAAGCAACACCACTAGCAAATGGTTAGTGTTCAAAATCCATCCTGGTAGCCTCGCTCTCCTCTGATCACCTTGGACCATCCATCAGGCTGTTTTCCACTGAGCTCCTTGGAGGCTCACGTGAAGATGGCATTAGGGTTAGTCTCCGTTTTCCCTGTTTATTTCTATGGGCACATTTGGTCTGTAGCGTGTCACAGCCCTACAATTAGACAGGCATAGCCTTCTCCCTTCAAGTGTTCCCACCGTCTCCCGGGAAGCCCCAGTGGATTTACAGCCCAGCCAAGCTCATTTTACATTCGGTAATAGAGCCCCCAGGGATTATGTGTAAAAGGAGACAGAGATCAAGTCTCCTCAGAGGTTTGCCTTATATTGAATCTTGGATTTTGCTTTGGCTCCTTTAGTTTTTGCTTTTAATTATGTCCATAGAATAACCCTAGAAGTTGCAACCCACAAGGATATCAAGAGGGAAATTGGAAGTCATATTATCTCTTGAAAGAAGCTTAGCCCTAATTGGGAGAAGATGAAAAGATTGTAGAATTCCCTCCAGTTCAAAGGTTTCAGGATTACACATAAAAACAATTTAAATCTTTTGAAAGTCAAAGAAATGCACAATTTAATCAGTAGAGAAGCTTGATTAGATGTGACAAATTTGCTTGAAGAGATGAAAGAATGAAAATGTCCCTGCTACAGACACATATGGGAATCTGTGTGTGCCATCAGTGTTGTGACAAAAATTTAGTCACCACCCCATGAGGAACCTCTTCTATAGTTAATAAATCACAGCAAAAAAAGTCACAGCAACTCCAAAACTATTTGAGAACATAATTCCAAAATTGTTTGGGACTACAGAATTAGCATCTTTAACCGCAGATATATAATTAAGAGTAGAATTTTTAAAGAAAATGAAATCTATGATTAATATTTTTGCATTACAGAATCTGAATATTTGATCATTTCCCAAACCTAAAAATAATTTGACCTGTTAGATGAAGGCATGTCTGATAATTCTAATTTCATGTGTGCATCAGTCAATTTATTTAAATGTATGATTTTTAATTGAAGTTACTTTATCAATAATATTAGAAAATGTAAAAGATTCACTGAATTTATAAGTCTAACAGTTTTACAAGGGTTAAATACTTGGTTTTTTTAAGCTAAATTAGAAAGTGCTCCAAAAGGGTATAGAATGGTAATGATGGTGGATTCAACACCCACCATCCTTCCATACCTCTTGAAACCTCACAAAAACAATAAATAGCAAAGGGATTATTATTAATTATTTTAAAAGATAGAAGCCCATAAGAATGAAGAAAATAGGCAAGGAGACTAAGGCAATCAATTTTGGAAGCTGAAAAGCAGATGAATGACTGTTAATTTACTTAGCAGATGCAAGAGACATCAATCTTAAACCCCAAATGGAGAAAGCCAAGAATATCCTGATGTAAACCACAGAACCCTCAAAAGATGCAGAGAGAAACTAGGGAAGAAAGTGGGGGTGGTGGCCAAAAACGGAGCCTCGGTTAAAAGCAGTTGGAGCCCTAGGTCTCACTCCTACTTCAAGGCTCTAGGTGAGTGCCTCTCCCCACCTCTGGCAGAATGAACGTGGAGGTTTCTTTGAGCAGAATCAGAGGGGTTCTGCACTAGAGGACAGAAAGGCACAGGTGACAGCGTGAACACTCTGCCTAAGAGAGGACAGTAAATGCATGTATATACATGGCGTGCTGAGTGCTGAGACCCCCACAGCACCCTCACTTCCCCACCTCCACCCCAGTCCTCTTTCCCCTTTCTATTCCAGGAACCCTGAGAGCTAAACTCTATCCTTCAGGCAGGAGACTGGGAGAACATAGGCTGGGAAATCTGACCAGCCCAAGAGGAAAAGTCTAGAGAGCATGGCATCAAGGATTCCTCACCCATGGCTCAACCAGATCCATTGAAGTGAAGCTTCAAGTTGACATGCCTCACCCACATGCTCAGGACTTCCAATCTGCACTTTCCTTCCTCACTTTTAGACACGAGAAGACAGAGCTTGACAGGCATCTGAGGAAGGCTCCAATATGGAAGGCAGAGACCAAGAGCCGCAAGTGGGAGGGAGCAGAGATACACCGGGGAAGGAAACTTATAAAAAATGTGATTGTTACAATAACAAAAAATAAGCACAGATATTGCATCCATGAAATAAGAACAAGGTGGGAGAATAGCAAGATTCAAGAAATGAAAAAGCAGTCTTGGAAATAAAAAACATGATGGCACAAATGAAAGCGATCAGAAGAGAAATAAAGGTGAGGAATTCCTCCAGATAATAAACAAAATAATAGAGATTGAAAAAAACAGGATAAAAGAAAAATATTAGAGGACCAATTTAGAACAATCAAAATCCAAGGAACGACAGCTCTAGAAAGGAAGAAACAGAAAGAAAAATAAAACATAACTGAGTTAATCATCAAAGAAATAATTAAGGGGGTTCCCTGGTGGTGTAGTGGCTAAGGCTTCGGCACTCTCAACGCCGTGGCCTGGGTTCGATGCCCAGCCAGGGAACTACCCTGCCCCACCCCCGCCAAAAAAAAAAAAAAAAAAAGGAAAAAAAAATAATTAAGAACTTTCCTGGGTGGGTAGGACAGGGGTTTCTGGATTAAAAGAGCTCATCAGATTCCCAGCACAATGGATGAACATAACGCACACTGAGTCACAGCGTTGCAGAATATCATAATTATGGGGATATGTAGCCGCTAGAAAGAAATTTTTAGAAGTTCAAGAATTAATAATTGAAATGGGATGAAACTTTGCAACAGCCATAATGGAAGCTAGAAGACAACTGAACAATAACTTCAGAATTTGTAGGGAAAAAATTTCCAACTTAAAATTTTCTACCATAATTAAATGTGTGAGTAGAAAGAACATATTTTCAGACACAGAGGTATTAAAACATTTAGCTACCACGCGTACATGCTCAAGAAGTTAGTGGAGGATGTACATCATCAAAACAAGGGAATTTAAGTATTAATAACAGCCCATCCTATAAGGAAACAACTGAAAATGTTCATATATTCTGGTTTTCTTTCAGGGCGAGAAAGTGGATTACTCAGCTCTGCGTTAGAATGTTGGACATTTGAGATGCATAGGACTTAAATAGGAGGAGATGATTCTAAAGTGTTCTATTATGTAAATGTGTAGGTCTAAAAGTGGAGTGTAGGTAGCATAAGGCCCAGGTGGAAGGAATCTCCAGGATGGTGGTAAAGGGTGGTGTCAGGAGCTCCAGGCAGGGAGAACAACCTTTGGCACCTCAGAAGTGAGACTCAGGAGGTAGTCAGACCATGACATCATTGGCCGTCTTCCCCACCCTGTAATTCGCTAAACTGCTAAAGGATGTGCGCCCGCAAAATAGCGGGGTAAACCAAAAAGGAGGGAGACAGGAGATTCAGGAAACAGAGATCTTGATCGTGAGAAGACAAAGGGAATTCCTGGGATGACAGTAAAATGAATCACAGGTGACAGTGTGCAGCAATCCTGGACCAGCCCAAGTGACCAGAGAAGGAAATTCTTCAAGAGGGAGGTCTCCAAGGGGGAAAAAATGGCCGTGTTCGATCCTGACATAAAACGTATGAAATATTTTACTGAGACTTGTGGAAATCGTGGGAACAAAAATTAAAATGTATAAACAAACAAACAAACAAAAACTCTAAGCAAAAGTTTAAGAAGCAAGTGTTAACTTCGGGGAAAACTAAACATAGGGAGTAAAATAAAATCAGAGTGCCCGCTGATGCTCGCCTTAGAACAATGTTTACCCAGACAAATTGTGTGACCACCAGGGAGAGAGCAAAATCCTCTTTTGTTAGCAAAGGTCAGGAGAAATGACTCAAATTGAGCTACTAAAGGTTAGCAGTGTATGCATATTATTTAGACACATGGAGAAATGTATATTTAAAAAAATTGCTGAAGGGGTCAAGAGTAGCTCCTGCCTCTGCGAGGACAGAGAGCAGGTCATGGGGCAAGGAGACTCTCGTTTTGTTATGAGGCTTTTTGTGCTCTTTGGCTGTGAGTTATGTGCACGAGTTACTTTCACACAAACAAAAAAATAATCATTGAACGAGATAAAATAGAACATATCAAGTTTATAAATACTATTTAAAGTGGTTAATGCTTAATTAAGTTTATAATGGGACTGGGTTTAACCAAAGGCTCCTGAAAGTGATTGTCAGATTTGCTGGAATTATATAGAAAATAATAGTTTGTAAATTGAATGTAAAAGCTTGAGGAGGAATTAGGATTGATTAATTTGAATACATTTAATATTATTCTTAAAAGAGCAAAGGAACTTCTGAATAGCCTTTTCTCTGCATAAAAGCCCATCCTGAGGACACAGAATTCCCTGATATTGTCAGATTTAAGAGCCGTGGTAAGTGTTGGAGGAGCGGGAGATGGCGGTGGGTGCAGAGCCGACTGAGCTTTGAAAACGTCTTAGTTGTGGGCCTTTGAGGAGATAAACTGATGTGGGCACCCCACTGTCTCACTCACCCAGAGGCTCGCTTCCTCCACGCGGCTGTGCATCAGACCATCGGGATGGGATGTTTGGTCTTGAAGCTCTGTCTGGCCATTCATTCCTGAGTCACATGGTGCTGAGCTGCCCCCACCACAGCTCTGGACGACTCCCAGTGGGGTACATGGTGAGGCTGACAAGTTGTTTTCTCAGTCCTGTTAGTGACCTCTGCCCCACGGTCTTTGTCACAACTGCTGAACTCAGCCATTTTAGCACAAAAGCAGCCGTAGGCAGTATGTAAGTGAACAAGCAGGACTGTGTTCCAATAAAACTTTATTTACAGAGATGGATGGTGGGCCAGATTTGGCCCACAGAGAGTGGTTTGCCGATCCTTGCTTTAGACGGAAGTGTGAAGAGGTAGAAATGCTAAGGAATGAGTCTCTAATGGTGAAATTTCCGGTTGTTTGACAAGTGGGCGAATATCAATGAGCACCTTACCTGTTGGAAGACTACCCAAACTTGCTTTCCCAAAAGGAAATCTTTCTGTTTACGGGGCTGACTATCTAGAGGTAGAACTGGCTTTAGGAGCAGTTCCAAGTGACTTCGTTTTCCCTCACGTTCTCCTCTGTTGAGGGCCTTCTCAGAGGCCTTCTCTTCTCAGGCATAACCTGGCTGCCGCAGCTTCCAAGGTGAGATCCTTCCAGACGTACGTCCTGGAGAAGGAGCAGGGGTTCGCGCTGGAGGACTTGAGATGTGCTCAACCTGTGCTGGCTTCAAACCAGCTCTCTCATTCAGTCCCAAAACCTGCTGGGACAAGGCTCCCGGCTTCTCTTCTTCAGAAAGGTTCTAACCACTCTGGGCTTTCAGCACTAAAGCAGCTTTATTCTTCTGTGGGAACGTTACAATCAGCTCATCGAACTCCATGAAATACCTTGCTGGGCTTTTGGCCAGAGCTATATTAAATCTATAGACCAATTTGGGGAGAATCAACATCTGGACAATAACATTAAGTCCTCATATTCATGAATATGGTATGTCTCTCCATTCATTTAGGTTTTTTACAATATCTTTGAAGAATGACTTACAAATTTTCCTGTAGAGTTTTTAGATATGTTAGATTTATTCCTAGATTCTTGATATATTTTGATACAATTGTAAATATGGGCATTATTAGTTATCTATTGCTCCATGCTATTCCAAAACTGAGTGACTTGAAACAGCAATGAACCACTTGTTATCTTTACAGTTATATGGGTCAGGAATTCGGGGTATCTTAGTTCTGACTTGGATCTCCTGTGAAGCTGCTGTTGGTCAGGACTGCTGTCATCTGAAGATTGACTGGAGCTGGGGGATCACTTCCAAGGTGGCCCCTCACATGGCTAGCAGGCTGGAGCTGGTTGTTGGTGGGGGGCCCCAGTTTCTCCCTCATGGGCGCCTTTCCGCAGGCCAAGTGTCCTCACAACCTGGCAGCTGGTGATCCTCGGGATGAGAGAGTCAAGAGGCCCAGGGAAAAGCAGTTCTTTTTATGACTCAACCTCAGAAAGCACAGAGCATCATTTTGCATTTGTGGGGAGGAAGACACTAGTCTGTCTCATTTTCAAAAGGAGAGGAATTAGGTGCCACATTTTCAATCTCAGGAGAGAAAGCAGCACAATCTTCAGTGTGAGGTTTTCTGTTTTGTTCTGTTTTGTTTCTGCTAGTAGACCTTTATGCTTATGTAGACATGGACATTTATTTTTCCTACTTTTACAGTGTGCTTGCACCACATGCTTGGGTCAGTGCCATAGAAGAAGGTATTGTGTCCTTGACACTGTTCTGACCATGTCCCCCAATGGTCTCTGAGATCCAGTCACACGGACCTGATCTCTGCTTCCACAGAGGCTCCAGCCTTGCTACCAGTCCTTTGCATGTGCTTTTCTCTCTACCTGGAGCACTTTGCACTTGGCTTGCTCCCACTTACCCTTCCTTGACCCGAGTCTGCACCCCCATTTATAAGCTCCCATTACACCCTGTATTTTCACCTTCGTACGCCAATCACCCTTGTAATGCAGCTGTTCTCAAAGTCTGTGTTCTGATGTACATGCCCTGAATCAGAAACTCTGGGATGGGGCCCCACAATCTGTGCTTCACAGCTCTTCAGGTGATCGTGGCGCTCACTGTTTGAGAGCCACTGCTCACACTCATGTAACTGCCTGTTTCCTGTTTGGACCCCATCCCGGTGGTAAGTTCCACCCGACGGGGCTGCATCTGTCCTAGTCACCACTGTGTCTGCCAAGTCCATGGTAGGTGCTCCGTCAGTTCTGCTGAGTGGAAGTGAAAGACGAAGGGACCTGGCCAGAGGAACTGCCAAGGGCCTGACTTCCACCTGCCTGCTTCCAATTTCTTCTGTTTGCTTCTAAAGTCAGCCACACTAAGTGCTCCAGACTTTTTTGTTTGCTTGCTTTTTTGCATTGCCTGGGGATGCATTACCTTTCAAATAAAATTACCTCCCAAGAAGCCAGGGATCCTGGGGCCCGAGGCAGGCCCCATTAGCTTGAAGGGGTGCCCTGGGATAGGCCCGACAGCTGGGCTGGGGGTGGGTGGTGGCTCTGTGTTAGCAGGGGCTTTGGCTGAGCTCCAGCAAGTCTGTGTTCCTCTCTGGGGGCTTCTAAGAGCTTGTGGCGGGACAGGTACATTGTCTTCTCCACGGGAACCTGTTAACACAGCACAGGAAGTGTAATGAAACAGGGCAGAAGCCAGATGACTGTGAGAGCGCCAAGGGGACCAGCAGGGGGACATGAGGGTAACAACCCCATGACAGAGGTTCCAGCAGCAAAACAGAAATTTAACAGTGTTTACTCGGAGGTCTCCTTTTCCTTCTCCTCTCCTCATCCTTACCCATTTCTCACTGTTTCTCGTACTTTCCATGTCTCGATGTGGTGCCCATCATGAGTGGTCATTTCCAAGTGGGACAGTGGACCCAAGTAGGAATATTTGTTTTTCATTAAATAAAGCAAAACATTTCCTGTACAGTTTTGGAGTGTGATTTCTGAGGAGCACGTCCCCCCTCATGTCCTGACCAGCATTTGCATGACATGGTGGCCTGTCTTCCGCGAGACCACAGAGGTTGTCGTCTGCGTCCTCCTCGCTGTCCTGCAGAGCCTGCAGGTGAGAGGGCTCCTCTCTGCGATGTCCCCTGAAGGGAGTGGAAATGACTGATGTCCATCACTGGGACTAGACAGTGGTGCGGGCGCTCCCGAGGGGCAGGGGTTGAAGATGAAGCCTGCCGCCGGAGCCAGGGTGGGGCCCCCAACTCCGTGGGGTGTAAACCAGATCGCATGTGCCCCATCAGGTAGTTCAGGCGTTGGCAAACTGTGGCTACTGGGCCAAATCCAGTCTGCAGCCTGATTTTGTAAATAAAGTTTTATTGTAACACAGTTCAGTCCATTCATTTACATATTGTCTGTGGTTGCTTTGCCATTACCATGGCCGAGCAGTTGTACTTACAAATAGCTGTGCCAGAACCTGTTGGCCCACAGAGGCTGAGCTATTCACTCTCTGGCCCTGTACAAGCTCGCACTCTGGTGGAATATTTATTTCCTCTGTATGATTCCAGCCCCTGGCTTTAGCCTGAACGTGTTTAAAGGGTCCAGCCTGATTTAACCTGTGCTAGTGGGCTTAAAGTATTCACCTCAAACTTTTAACTTTGAAATAATTTTAAATTTACAGAAACGTTGCAAGAATAGGACTAATACAAAGAAATCATGCACTTTCTACCTATTGTTAACATTTTATACTATTCACTTTGTTATTTGTGCTTATTCTCTCTATATATAATATATTTATGTTTTATGTTTCACATATAATATTTTTAATCATTTGAGGCCAAGTTACACGCATCAAAGCTTTGTACATTTAAATACTTAATGTATATGGATAGACTTCCTAAAAATCAAGATTTTTCTCTTCTTATAACAAGTATACTTTTCACTTTTAGTAAGGTTAACAATACTTTTATCTGCCCCACCATCCGCATTCCAGCAAATGTCCTTCGTAGCATCTTTTCCTGCCCCAGTATAGCACTCAGGGTCAGGAATTGACCTATGAACCTTAGGCTTTTGAGGTTTGATTCCATTAAGGAATAAAGCAGTTTCTTTATAGTTCATCTGCCTAGAAAACTGTAAGGAAAAGGCAATATTCTCTCTGGTCCTTTAGAGCTTATACCTGGGAGCATCCAGAACATTCTGGGGATATTCCTAGGAATACGGGAAATGTCCATGAAACAGGACTTCTACAAAGGCAGGTTCCTACAGCTGCTTGCCCAGCCTCTAATACGGTGGCAATACCTCACATTTGGAGACCACGAGGGTGTCGAAATGACCCCCAGGGAAATGGATTTCCAGCTAATAAACCTATTTACATTTTGGCTATAATGAGCCTGAGTTCCCTTTGCCGACATGGACACCAGCCCTAAAGAGAAAATGCGTGTTAGATCTTCCATCATCCTGAGAATTTGGAAATGTCGGCATGAGCCCAACGTACAGATTGGGAAGCTGCCACCTGTGGAGGATCCGAGCCTGGTGACTTGTTAAGGATCAAAGGCATGACACCTTAAAATAATTATATATATATTAAACCTGCCATTTAAAGCATAATTAGTGATCCTTTTAAAATAAGAGAAAGCTATTTTTCATTAGCATAAGTGGGTTAAATAAAAATTAATTTATACTAGATGCAATAAACTTTGATTAGGTATATGTGTAACATAGCTAGGTAATCTTGCAGAAGTGTGCACATATATATAACAGGCCATTCATTTAATCATTTCTTTTGTAATCGGTGATTTAGTAAGGGCCTCTTGTGTGCTAAGTGCTGAGGATGGAGAAATAAATCACACGTCCCGAGTGTGCTGGGAGGGGCCACTTTGCTGTACAGCGAATTTGGATTTATCTCTCAGAAAGTACTATTCCCACCGGCCTCGCCCGGGCCGAGAACGCAGGTGGAGACTTGGAGCTTTGGGGGGTGGTGGCGCTCTTCTGGGACACGTGATGCCTGGCAACCTTCCGTGACTGCCCTGACCACAATGGTAAAAGGTTTAAGACTAACGATTCTTCCAGAACAACCAGCCTGACAATGAGTAATATGCACTTTGATGTGAAAATGAGAGAACTGACAGACGAACCCTGCGAGAGGGAAATTGGATTTCCAGGGAGACGAATGGGAGGCCACGCGGCTGGGCCCGGTTCAGGAGATGCGAACGCACGCAGGGCCGTCCGGTGCTCCCGCATTCCCCGCGGGCCAAGTCCGTCTCTGCGGCTTATTCACTTATGGGCGAAGACCGGGAGCTCCGCGGGCCCGGAGTTTATTATCAAAATGGATGGATTCAACACGGAGCCGTGACGTGTTCAAAATGGCAGCCTCATCAGTAAATGTCACAGGCCTTTAGTAACGTAGTTTCCTCTTTATTGGAATACAACAGGCAGTATCCCCCGGGTCCCACGTGGCTCTCTTGGTTTTGTTTGTTTGTTTGTTTGTTTGTTTGTTTGTCGGTCTTGCTGTGTCAGAGTCTCGGTTTCTGGGAGGCAGTGGAGTCAAAAACAAATGTAAGGAGGGACAGAGACCACCGAGTCTGAGTTCTCCACCTTCCGAGCGTCCAGTTGCGGCCTGTTAGCCTTCTGGCTCTTTTTTCTCGTGAGCGCCCGTCACCTGTCTCATTAGCTCACCCGTTGGGTCCCTCTCACTCCTTTCTCTCACTGCATATCATTGACATCAGCAAAAGGCTTCCATTCTCGTGTACTCTAACTTCTTCTGCCCTGGACGCAGCCGTTGGTGGGGGAGGTGGATCCTTGAACTACTCCTGCCCAGAGCAATTTCATGCTAACATAAAAGGCACAGTTTTGAACATTTATGCTCTTATCGAAAGAAACTGACTTGGGAGAAATGACAAGAATCCACAATTACTGCTCTGAAACCTCATTCTGCTCCAGGCAGAGAAGATAAATTACCACCCAAGTGATACCAAGTTAGTTTGAATATTTCATTGATTCAAATACATCACCATGTCTGGAAATCTCTCCTCCTTTATGTTGGAATTAAAGAATGATTATCAGACCAATAATAGACTCTATCATTTGCATACATTTCATCTCAAGAGGTTTCTGAAGTTATGCAATACTCCAGTGGCTAATTGTTCTTCACGCTCCAGACATATCAGACTACAGCTCGGATTAGGGAAGACCCATTGGCCAGTGAGATGACTGACAGGAGCTCACGGGGAGGGCATCTGGGGGGCTGAGGGCATGGCCAGCTGGGGCACCGTGGGGCCTTTTACAGTGTTCCCATGAGGGAGAGGAACTTCACACGTTTATTTAAACCAGCTTTTCTTTATGTTTTATGATTCCAAACAATTGAACATTCAATGATGACAAAAACACCAGTGGGTTGTTATTTTCTCTTTAATTGTCCATTTTTATCAAAGACTTACAGTCCTTGAAATAGCCTATAAAGTTGCCATTAATTGCATTTTCCCCCAGAATTCTTACTGAGCAGGTCTCTGGTCTCAGAAGTTGTGCTGTGGATGCAATTAATTTTTAATGTTTACTTAGAATGTGTAACATCGGCAGGATGACTTTTGAAAGTCGTTCCTGATTTCTTCATAAGCTTTGAGCAGATCCATTTTATTTATTCTGAGCCTCCCAAGCCCAGCACAGGGCCAGATATGGAAGTAATATGTCTTTCTTGCTGAGTGAAGAAATAATTAGCCCATTTCCTGTGGTGACATTTTTCAAATACTTCCCAATATTACCTGTACAGCCGTAAGCTACTCCAGATACACAGGTGCTGAGCAGACAAGGACACAAGCTTGGTTTGGCACTTTTAGCCTCAACTGAGAGACATCGGATTACCCTGTTTAAAGTGGGCTCCCTGCAAGGATACCAGGGTCTGTAAAGTAGCATCAGAGGTCATCTTTGTCATGTGGCCACCTCTGTGGCATACACAGTGTCACCAAACATTCTACGTGCAACCCTGTGCTTTCAGGCTTCCCTTAGCAGCACAAGACTACGTGGGAGACCCAGTGTCCTCAACTCCAGTCTTTTCTGTATCTTTCAGATACAGTTTTAGGTTGTTCTGTGCTAACATGATGGAGACTGCGTCAGCCTGGGTCCCTGGGTGAGTGTGGAGCAGTTTCCCCACCGATTACATTACAATCACAACGTGAGAGAGCAACCATCTGTGTTGTATGAAGTCATTGAGAAAGAGCAAATTTGTTACTGTAGCATAGCGAATGCTGACAAATATGTCCCTCAGTGCCGAGTTCCCCTTCGGTCACATTGGCCAAAGCTAAGTTATAAGGTCACTTACAGCCGCAAAGAAGGCTGGGACAATGGGAAGAGGATTTCTAATTTGGTTAACTGAACCATGGTCTTGACCCCTGGGGCTGTGTGGCCTCAGAAGAAAGTTGGGGTTTTGTTACCTGGAAGAGCTGGGTAGGCACTCTCAATATCAGCTGAATCACCAGACACTATTCAGGCCAAAGAAGGAAAATGCTAGAGCCAAAAAGGCAAAGGTGGATGGATATCCGGGTATTTCTGTAGTTGCATGCTTCAGAGGAAGTGTCTCAGGAACGTCTGATGTCCAGTGACTCCTCCTCTGAGCTGTCAAGATGCCTTGTTGAGTGGCAGCTAAACAGCTTCCTCCTCCTACCTCCCGCCTCCCACCAGCCGAAAGGCCACCCTGGAGGCAGGGAGGGAAGTGATCCCTGCCCCCCCCCACCCCCCACCCCCCCCCCACCCCCGTGGCCCTGCCTCACAGGGAGGTCACGAAGCTGAACAGAAGTGTGTTTGCAAAGGGCTTTGAGGCTGGGGAGTGACAGGAGCCGCCCTTCATCGCCTGCCCAGCAGAACAGGAGCTGAACTGCCTGAAGCTAGAATCCCGGGTGCTGTGGCGGGTGTGGGGGATTCTCGCAGTCGTGTTTCTGAAAGCACTTCCTTCTGTATAGACTGTTTGTTCCCTCAGTTTCTTACACGTTAGGCCTCCGCGCTCTCCCCACCCAGCTCCTCGGGAGGAAAGCTTGGCTCTGAGAATGTATCACTTCTCTCCCTGGCCTCTTCTCACCCCTCCCCACCCCCATCCACCACTCCCATCTCAGGCTGGGCCTGCAGGGAGACATTGAACCCCTGTCAGAGCCAGGGATCGGCCCCAGGAGGGGGGTCGGTGGGGTTCTGAGCATAGTGGTCTCACCCACTTCAACAAGTTATCCAGTTTTGGGGGGAAGGGGGTGTTAAAAGTGCATATCCCCAGCCCCAGCCCAGAGGCACTGAGATGAGTTCCAGGGCCTGCATTTTTCCAAGCACATGAGTTCCAGAGAGAGAGCTCAGTGAAGATTCTTAAATGCTGAACTGATTGTGCAAGACTCCCATTGTGAGTTCCTTTTTGCCTCCCCCAAAGCCTGGGAGGTGGCTCTGCGTCTCGGCGTGCCTCCGTTTCCCAGCTGAGGGACCTTGGCCCAGGAACCCAGCCGGGGCTGGGAGCAGGGTCTGCGCTAGCACCTTAGCGTGGCTGCCTGTTGTCTGTTTCTTCTCCCCAAGGATTGGCGGTTTTAAAAGGGGTTCAGGGCACGAACCCAGGGCAACGGCTCTTCAGTGGTGCAGTTTCTGGTGGCACAACTGGTGGGGGGCTCTTACCAGTGCCAAAGTGTCCGGAACCTTTGGGTTTTCCCAAATGGCATCTGTGTTAAAGACCGTGGAGCTTCCAGAGCTCCGTCTGCCTGCAGATCGTCTCTCTCATCAGGGGGTGAGTGACGAGGGGTGCTCCCAGCCCTCCAGTTTCACTTTCTACAGGGACTGTTTTCTGCAGAGACGGAGGGCGAGTAGCCCCCTGCCCCCACCCCAGGCTGCTTGTAATGAGGACGCCAGCGTCTGGGTAGGGAGAGACGGGGGTGGCAGGGCATGGGGGTGAGCAGGGGTGAGAGGGGCCAAGCTGCGCACGGGGCTCCTCAGAGACAGCTCTGCCCTTCCCCTCTGTGAGCTGCCACCTCCCCTTGCCGTCTCATCCTTGTGGTCACTGGAATTTGAATGTTTCCATTATCCAAATAGCAAGGACATGGCTTTGCCATCTGTTAGAGAAGAGCTCAGCATGGGCAGGAGGGGCTCTTGTGTTGTCAACTCCGAGTTAATGGGACCCTTTGGCTCAGTAATAAAGGTGGTGATGACACTAACCAGCAGTAACAGCAGTGCTAGCTTTAGCTACCCTTCGCTTGCTACCGTACGGGGTGCATTACATGCATTGCCTTCATGCTCACGACAGCTTTGGGAGGTAGGAATCTCACGGCCATTTTACAGAGGCAGAAACTGAGGCTGAGCCAGGAGAGGTCTGATGTCACGCAACCCGTAATCGCAAGAGCCAGGATTGAGTCCTCGGTGTGTCTGACTTCAAATGTCCTTTTCTATTGCCCATTCATCCCCCGTCCTCTCTGTTTCAGTAATGAGATGAAGACTGCGCGTCCCAATTACTGTCTGGGGAGCAGGAGGATCTCCATGACAACCACAAAACACTGCTCCGGAGCGCTGAGGGCGCCCAGACGCCCAGACGCTGCCTGCCCTCTCCCCAGGGGAGTCCCTGGAGGAACTGGTGTGGGTGGGGGAGGGGGGTGATACTGTTGGAGATTTTATTTTCTTCTCAGTTATTGGTGATTGCGTGTCCGTGTGCGTTTCCATGTTCTGGCCACACTGGTGACTGACATGGGACCTGCTTTTATTTTTATTAAAGTTCCAGCTTTTGCAGGGAGTTGGGGTCATCACTGGTGCTTTGGGAGGGCAGATGGACCCACTCCGGCATGCGGAAGATGATTTCAAGTTCTTTGCCTGGGAAATGTATATGCTAATAGGGAAAATGCTCTTTCTTCTCTTCAGGCCAAGTTCTGAAAGGTTATACAAGCTCTGTGGATTGCAAAAGGAAAATAAAAGAGCAGACACGGGCCTGGGAGGCAGACTTGGGAGGGAGAGAGGAAAGGAAGGGTAAGGAAGGGTCACCGAGTACGGCTGGCACAGGGCGGGTGGCGTCCCTGTCGACAGCATCGTGGAACGAGTGTGGCACGTGGCACACTAGTGAATGCCAGTATACTTCATCGAATGAACGAACTGTGGCCTCGAATCTGACCGTTTATGAGAGCCTAAACATTAGAGCTCTACAAAACTCAAGTCATGTACGTGTAACTTCCCTTTCTCTAACTTCTGATGGTACAAACAAGGTGAGCCTGTGTCCAGTCAGGCTGTGCAGTGGGTATTTGTCGTAATCACGGCCACCTGACATTGCTTTGGCCTGCCATCTTACAAGTTGACACGTAAAATGAACCATCATATGACCTGTTTATACAGTTGCTAGAACTTAGAGGGCCACACACCTTCATAGTAATCATACCGGTCTCTGTTTCTCTCTTGGCTTTTCTGTTAGCTTTATCACCCTGTTCAGGAATACTTAATGCTTTCTTTGTCATCTATAGGGAAAATTCCAGACCTTGGAGCCTGGCATTCGAGGCTTTTCATATTATGGCTCCACTTCCCAGCTATATTCTGAACCCTCTGTTACCACTACCAAACTGCAGTGTTTGCTTTTCCCTTGGATTTTTTTTTTTTTTAACTCTAGCCATTGATTTCCCTATTCTCTCTGCTTGCTAAGATGTAGGAGTCTGTCCTACATCTCTGTCTACCCGAATCTTAGCCATCACTAAAGCTCCATTCAGATTCTGTTTCTTCAGTGAAGACTTTTCTAATGGCTCCCCGCAGAAACATTTGCTTCATCATCTGTAATCTTCTCTGCTATCGCGAGCATTCGTTTGATCATGCCTTGTACGAGAATCAGTTTGTCTATTTATACATCTTCTAACTATAGCGTGCACTCCTTGAGGACCGGACCACGTCTTACTATCCATTTTGTGTCTTCTTATGTCACTGAATACTGAACCTTGGATATGGTAGATGTCGACATAGTCGATGAATAAATTAATTAGGAATTGCTCACAGTAGATAACACTATCGGTCAAAATAAAAACAAAGCCTCCTTTGAGAGATATCCAAGAATTTTGCTAGAGCTTTCAGATTGGGTGTTCTTGGACCACTCATAGCATCACAACTCTTTATCGGTGCAATTTATAAACCTAGAGACAGATGCATTTATAGTGTTGGAGGAATATTATGTTCAAGCTACACTCCCATGCTCAATTGTGGGTATGAGGGAGGGTCCGTCCTTCCTTTAACGTGTACCTGAGCACGTAGGCTCTGCAGCACGCGTCCCTTCACGGGAGCTGGAGGAATAGGTCTTAAGATTCCAAAGTCCCGGTGTTTGTACTGTTGATTCTGCTGTAAATAGAATGACAAGGAGTGACCTTGGGCAAGTCATTTATCTTCTCCATGCCTTTGTTTCCCCATCTAAAGTGGGTCTTAATCATGTTTCTGCCTCATTTGATTGCTAAAAGAGCAAATAAGATATGAGCACCTTGGAAGTAAAGACGGGGGAGTGGGGTGGGGGGTGGGGGAAGTTGAGGCTAGAGGTCAGAGGTCAATGGGGAGAAGAGAGAGAAAGAAAGTAACAAGAAGGGCAGTAAATGTGGTGGGATAGAGAACGGTGTCATCGAACCGGGAACTGGCCTAGAGGCCCCGCCGCAGAGAGTGCCCTCTCCCATCGAACAGACCCCGGGGCATCCGCTGCGAGTGCTTCTCAGGGCTGCAGCCGAGGCTGCTACCTGCCCACCAAGACTTCGCTCTCCACTGCTCCCCACAGTCAGAACCCCTGTACTGTTAAGGGGAACCACCTGGGAGAGAGTATTTTTTCGTGTGTTGCTTTCCTCTCAAGCCTTGGTCTAGGGTCTAGGAAAGCACTTGAATACTGTAGACATTCTGCATGCCTTGGAGAACGGTACTGTTGACAGGGCAATTGTGAAAAATCACAATTTGGAACACAGCTTAAATAAATAACATGAGACTGGGGCTGCTTTATTACTGAGGGTGCAAAAGATCTCTTTTAACCTATTATCTCCTGGGGGAAGCCTTCTTTTCTCTCCCTCCCTCCCTCCCTCCCTCCCAACCTCCCTCCCTTCCCTCCTTCCCTCCCTCCCTCATCCCCGAGGTCCTGCCACGCACACCCTCATCGCTGTGGTCCTGCTGTGTGCCAGTGTGACCAAGCACAGGCAGACCATTTTCCCCTCATTATCACCCCATTGCTCGGTTCCCCCTGCCTGAGCTGGGTCAGTGAGGGGGGCTCTGAGCCCAGTGCAGGAACCGAAGTGCTAATGAAGAGAAAGCGCGCAAGCGTGCATCCTGCCCTCTTCCTCGGGCCCCGTGGAAAGCGGCCACACCGTGAGATCGTCTCTTCTCACTAAGCTCAAATGCAGTTTGATGCTGCTGTTTCCTGGGTGTGGATGGCTTTAGTTCTAAGTGACAAACTGTCCCGCAGAGAAGGAAATTAACACATATAAGGATGCAGAAGATTCTTATCTCTTTACAAAAAAAAAAAAAGGACATAATTTGTGTCAGGGGACATACTTTAGAGACCAAGTGTAGCGATCAATCTGGTGGATAAATCAAGTTTCTGTTTAACAAACAACATCAGAGCACCTGCCGGGTGTTAAGCTTTGAGCTGGGTGGTAAGAATACAAATAAACATGTAACATTTATGAAGTGCTTTCTTTAAGACAGGAACCGTGCACTGGGAGCCGTTGTGATGGTTTTACACTTTGTTGACTTAGCTAGACCAGAACTGTCATTCCCAGATTCCTTCCTGGCACAGTTGTGGGTGAGGGTCAACGACAAGAGACGTTTGCATGAGATTCGGAAGGCGAAACTGGAGTAGGAACCGGTGGGCTCTGGAGGGCGCGGCAGGGCCCCCGGTGGTGCACAGCTCATCGGCTCACCACCTGCTCACCTTGCTGGCCTGCAGATCATCCAGCACCCACAGAAGCTCATTTCTCAGCCTCCTGAACCAGATGTATGTGCATCTTTGTGGTGAGGGAACCACGTCTCTGAGGCAATGAAAGATACGTGGGTTTAGTTTGCCCAATAAGTTCAAGTTTTTCCGCTCGCCCCCAACATGCTGTCCAGCTTTTCTGACCTGTAGCAACTCCTGCTCTCATCCCAGATACAGAACCAGCAGCCCTCCCTGTGCTTCACCAGCTCCTTTGGGTGGGCTCTGTTAGTGACTTCTCCCTGCTCCTCCAGCTCCCCTCCTGGACGTGCACTTCATTAGCTTCTCCCAGAGTAGGATCAGGTTTCATCTCTGTGGCCAATCCCTTACTTCACATCACTTGTGTCACTTTGGTTTTGGCACTCTCAGAGGCTTGAAGGATCTCAAGGAGACTAGTAGTGAAGGTTTGAAGGACAGTTGGGAAGCTGGTGGTGGAGGATGCAGACTAGGGAAGCCATGATAGGGAGTGGCGAAAGGTGTGGCAACACGTCATCTGCAGTCATTTGAAAGTAGAAAACACTCCTAATAAACTGTAGATTTGGTTAAGGAGATCCTAGACAAATATTGAAAACGCCAACTATTGTTTTTTTTCTTAAGCAACATACGGTAAGGTAGGGATAGAATGAGCTTTAAAAGGAACTGTTGAGTTTTTTAGCAGAATTTAGAAGAAATAGAGCTGAAGCAAAAGGCAGCAAAAGGACCTCGAAGTAAGAAATTGTCTCAGGGAAAGGAACAAATTCAGGGCAGGAAGACCTTGGCTTAGGGTAGGATAAAGTCAAAGGTATGGCTGTCAGACTGATGTTAAAACCTCAGAAGTACTTAAGGGTGTGTCTGCGGACCTCAGGTAGATACTAGGACTTCTAAGGATCTTAGGGTGTGCCTCTCAGATCGTGCGCCTCGGCTTGAAAGCAGAGCTTTTATGATTCTTTTTTATTTTTTATTTTTTTAATTTATTTTTTTTATTTTTTATTTATTTTTTTATTATTATTTTTTTTATGATTCTTAAAAGCGTTGTTCCATAGCAGCCTGGCCTATGGTAGAAAGGGGCTTGTCATAAAAAGAAATCTGGGTGGGACATTTGCCCAAGAGAGTGGGATGTAATCCGATACAGAAGAAACATATACATTTTTAAAAGAATTATTAACTTGAACTGAAGAGATCATTCAAAATGAAAAGAGACCCCTGGGTGTTTAAACCAGAAGTAGGAAGCAAGGGGGCTGGAAACAGGCCCATAAGGCTCTGATCTGTGAGCCCAAGCCGTGTCTGATGGAAAAGGAAGGCTGGCTCGGAGGGCGGAGCCCAGAGTCCGGGGGCGGGGCCAAACGCCGCCTCCTGTGCCTGCCTCTCTGCCTGCAGGCTTTTTCCGGTAACATGGAGCTTGCTCAGCCCATTCCGGAGGGCCCAGACGTGATGGAAACTCAGTGCTCTCCAGGACAACCCTCGAGCTCTGAGGAACAGCAGTCAGTGGATAAGTACCTGCTTCCATGTTCCTCGGTCAGCATAGTTGTTCAGAGGCTCCCTGGTGGGACTGCTATGGTTGTCCACAGTGATGGTGTCCTCACGGACATCCTTTATGGCTTTTCGCATTTTACTTTCTCACATTCACCATTCGTTTATGGATGCCAGCTGGCATGGTTCTCCAAATAAACCACCTGCACCCAGATCTTGTCTCCGGGATGGGTGGTGAAGGAATCCAACATAAGGACAGGAGGAAATGCTTGCCCTGTTGGGGAATAGCTGAGGTCGTGTCTGAGACGCGTTCTCAAGCATTGAGAAATGTACTAGGGAAGCAGCATGGGTGGGGTGGGCAATGCTGGCAGAGTGGTAGCGTGTGTCAATGTCCAGAGGTGAGAAACGAGGTGCTGAATTCAGGGAACTGTTAGTAGTTGTATTGTTAGCCAGTACAAAGCCTTTGCATGAAATAAAAACGTGCCCTTCTCTGGCTGCTTGCTAAGCATATATTATATTTGTGTGAATTAGGAGAAGGTGCCTGGAGAGAAATGGGCACCCCTTCCCCTGAGAAGATGCAGCCTATCACCAGGGATCAAGGCTTGGCACGTGGGTTGGGTTTAATTTCGGTCTCCTCTTGACCGTTGTGCAGTGCAAGGAGATGAGCCTGGATGGGTACGAAGGGCTGTTGTGAGATGGGCATATGAGCTGTGCTTAAGAGAGGTATCCTGTGGGTAAGGGCTCTGTTAACATGTTTTAAGTGGGGGGACTGACATCAGTAGATTTGTGTTCTAAGAAGCTTATAATGTTTGCTATGGATAGAGGAGCTTAGGGTTTGGGTCAACACTAAAGGCAACGATGATGAGGTCTTGAAACAAACAATGTCCTTGGGAATGGGAAGGAATGGGCATATTTTCTAGAAATGGGGAAGGCAGAGTGGGTAGGCATTGTGGACAGACTGGTCAGGGGTAGGGAGCTGGGGGCAGTGGGAAGTGTGGCAGACATTTTAAGCAAATGGTCATTCAGAATTCTGTTGGTCCCTACATTCCCCAGCCTCCTTGCAGTTAGGTGGAGAACTGTGGCTACTACTGCCTCTTGAGATGTAATTTGAAGCGATATATGAAATATGTTAGGAGAGCTCCAGGATGGACATGTCGTGTAAATGAAAAGTAAATTGATGCAGTTAAGCCATTTTGGTTGTCAACTACAGCATCACCTAGGCTATGGAGTCATCAGGAGACCTCCAGGGTGACACCTACTTTCTGACTGGGGTGGCTGGCTGGATGGGTAGACAGTGAGGTGTCTTTGAATGTAGGGGTGCTGTGACAAGACAAGAGAGATATGTTTTCAGGTCATAAAGGAGAGAATCATTAGTGACTTTTCTGGAAATGAAAGCACCAGGACAAGAGCAACAAAAATTGGTCGTTGCACTGGATGCATTGAAGATCTACTCAGTGTTCCGGCTTGTGCTGATGCTGGGATGGAAACAAGAGGGATTCAGCCTCCTGTAAACTCACAGACTGGCAGAAGAGTCAAACCAGTAAGACAAGCCTGTGGCCCAGAGAGGGAGGCATAACTGAGTAGAAGAGCTAGGAAGGTTCCTCCGGGCAGAATGCAGAGGAGGGCGCCCATTGGGGCATGCTACCCCACGATAGGAAAACGCAGCTTAACATGCTTGCATCTAAAAAACTAGAAGAGTCACAGGGAAGTGTGAAACAGAGCCTAAGCCGGATGCATATTTGTCCCAATAAAGGCTAGTGAGATGAACATGAATCCCACATCAATGGCAAAGTAGGTGTTTTCATGCCCAGGCCAGCCATTTTGGGTTTTCTTTACCCTATTTCTTCCATGTCCCCAAAGATAGGCTCCTAGATATTCACCTGATAAATATCTCCACGGGCTGGTGATCGAAAGAGCCTGCTAGTGCTGGAGGATCTCGTATGGCTTAGAAGGGAGAACTACTTTATTTTTATGCATATTTTATTCCTACTCCCCCTCACCCATCCTCCCAACAGGAGCACGTGAATATACACAACAAACACACTGTCTCTCCTTCTTTTTGTCTCTCCTTCACCCTCTTCCCCTCCCCACCCTCCCCCACACCCTGCAATTCCCAGTCAGGAGCACAGAGCTCTGGCCACAAGCACACACAGAGAGCACCACCTTGAATTCGCTCCTACTGTTGTGGATCACGTTACAGGAAAACACAGAAAGGCAGATTTTCCCTGCAGGGGCGTGCTTGCTAATCTGATGCTAGCAGAAGGACCCCTAGGTTGGGAATGCACATGCTTATTTTATTTAACACCAGGATGTAAGGCTGCATCAGTGCTAACGTTCCTCACTTGGGTTGTCTCCGAGCCTCCTCCTCGCTCCTGGGAACTTCCGAGCACCCAGCTCCCCAGTGCTGTGGAGGCTGTTAAATTAGCTGAGACAGCAGGTGGGCAGTAAAGAAATTGGAAAACAACAGCTGATCGAAGTCATGGTGCACTGTGGACTCCTGTGAGGGGGACGCACGGTATAAATTCTCTCATGAGACGGACCATCTCTCTCTCCAAGTCCCCAGAAACTCTGGCTCTAAATAGTCACTTACAAGGGAAGAAAGAGGAATACTGGGCTCCCTTAGCAACCCCCATAGCACCATCTCTGCGTGGAGTCATGCACACTCTATAGGCTGTCTTGGACAGTGTGTATGAGGGTGTGCATTGGGGGAGTGGATCTGGGGTGATGATCCTGCCTCATATCGGCCAAAGTCAAGGAGCTTTGGTGCTACAAGAGTGTGAACAGGACTAAGAGAGGTGGGAGAAATGCGATGGCTACTCACCTATGTGGCAGGCATTGTGCTTTACCTGCACTGGTTTGATGTAATGTGTCTTTTAGTTTTCTTAGCAACCCTAGGATCACTATTGTTTATATGCATTTTGTAGAGTGGAGACTGAGGCACTGAAAAGAAGCAACACAATCTGCACTTGAACCTCAGCAATCTCACTCGAGCTGCTTCTACTCTTCACTACTCTGTTGGCAGGTAGCAAAAACGGAGAGGAGGTAGCAGCAAATAGGAAAGTACCCCCCTCTCTCTCTAGAGTGGGCAACTGCTAATGGGCAGGAATAAATCTTCCCTAGTCCCTAGGAGACACTGAAGCAGGACCGAGAAAGTTCAGTGGAACCGAACAAAGAGACCTGTTACTGCCTTTGGGTCTTGGACTCACTAGGGAGCATGATGTAGATAAGGATTAGCTGGCTCTGCAGAACTAATTCTGCCCCTAAGCTCTCTGCTTACTGAAGATAGCGTCCTGGGATTCGGTGGGTGGGGAGGCGAGGTAATGCCTCCGAGTCTGCAGAATGGCTGGACCAGAATAAGATGAACCTGAACCAGCAGCTGCAGCTGTGCAGTGAGCAGAAGTGGGGCCCCCAAGAGCCTGGTCCTGATCACTGCTACTTTCCTGTGGGTGCCAAGTCCCTGGTAATAAACGCTGTCATAACAACGAAGCTGCTATGCCTGTGGTGCTTTATTGGATGCTGGGCGCCGTTCTAAGGGTTTCTCCCCACTAATCACTTACTCCTGCCAATAACCCGATCAGGCAAGGATTATTACCATTTCAGTTTTAGAGATGAGGAAACTGAGGCTCAGAGATGTTAAGTGACTTGACCAAAGTCTCCTAGCTAGAGAGAGGCAGAGCTGGGGTTTGACTCGGGCTACTTGGCACTGGAGTCCAAGCCTTTAACCCCTGAGGCCACCTTCTGGAGTGGTCGTCTGAGAGGTGTCGTGGACATTGGTGCCCGAGCAGAAGGGCCAGCACCCAGCGAAGGGGCTATGCACACAAGCAGAGAAGAAACATTATTCTGCGCTGAAGTCAAGGGGAAGCACATTGCCGGAGCGGGGCTGGCCCAGGGTGGGGCTGCGGCCGGAGCTTTCCCTGTGCGTGGGGAACGCCCTCTGAGAGCCATCTCCGCCTTCTGAAACAGCCTGGTTCCTGTCCTTCAGGATTGTCCTTTGGGAAGCAGAAACTCACGGAGGACACAGTCAACTGAGGGCAGGCGGGGAGGTGGGAGAGGAGGGAGCGGGTTAGGGCAGGGAGAGGGACTCAAATATATGGAGAACTGGCTCTGGGGGGTGAACACGTCCTGAGACACAGGGACGATGTGCTGTAGAACTGTACCCCTGGAAGCTATGTGATTTTTGCTGACCAATGTCACCCCGATACATTTAACAAAAAGGAAAGAAAAGATTCTACTTCGGGCGCTGTCAGAGGGAATCCCTCTCTTTGGGCAGAAGGGGCAGCCGATACTGCCCGTTTGGAAAAGTGTCACGATGAAGTTGCAAATACCCGCCCTCGCCACCGGCTCTGAGCCTGCAACCTCTGCTTTCTGTCCTGCTGGAGAATTCATGAACAGAAGGCTGAGAGGCCAAACTGCCAAGAGTCCCACCTGATCTGTGCCATGGGCAGCACGGGGCTCCGCACTGTGGGCAAGGGGGGCCCAGTGTTGCATTGCAGGGGGAGGAGGGGATGGAGAAAAGAGGGACAGGTTAACTCACCCAGAGCTTAGGGCAACCCCACTCCCCGGACGACTGAGGTACTCTTAAGTCAATATCCATGGAAAAGTAGGGGAGCCACTGCTTATCAAACAGCACTTTTTTTGCTAGGAGCCATGCATGCATTGTTTCACCCAATCTTCTCAACTTCTGGGTGGGAATGGGGGTATTTTAGTGTTCTCATTTTTCACACAGGGAAACCGGAGCTCAGAGAGATTAAGAAACATACCCAAGGATGCCCAGCAAGGTAAGGGCAGAGCTGGAGTTTGAGACCAGCTGGGATTTGGTCCTTAGAGCCCACTGATGCCTGTGGACCCTAAGCCAACATGCCCACTCCTCCGTGCCAGCAACAGCACACCCCACTCATCTCTGCAAGTGAGCTGGCACGTCCTGCTCATCTTTTCGAGCCAGTGGAAAGTAATCAGGCATGGCTAACAGGTGGATGGGATTTTACAGGGTGGGATATAGCAGAGAGAGACCAAAGTGCTCATTTTGCAAAGGAGCATTATGGGGAAAGTTGAAGCACCCTGCAGGGATTTAGTTCAAGACAGAGAAGCCTAGAGAGCTGCCTCTACACAGCCTTAAGGATATGAAAGTTTCCTTGTGGCACCTTAAAGATGCATTCGTCCTGAGAATTGGAGATGGGGGACATCCCAAGCATATTTAGATCAGAGTCTAATGGGAAAATTCCTTTTGCACTGAAAAGGGAATTACACTCTGGAGATTGTATAACCTGCTTCCCCGACTCCTTTAAGTAAAAGGAAAATGCCTGTTAGGGAAGGAGTGGGGATACTGAGGGTTGTCAAGTGCAGCTGGGCTTCCCACACCTGAGCTTGTGAACTGTGTGAAAGACGGCCTTCTGGGCTCCACGTCAGACTCAGTGAGTTGGGTCTGGGGGCGGTTCAGGCATCTGGGCGATGAGCTCCAACTTTATTTTGGGTCCCTGGAGATTGACGTCCACTCACTGCCTGAAGTTTTAAACCTGCTGTGAAGCTATAATTTCCACCCAAGTGTAAAGTTCTTGAAAGCCACTACCAACCACTTGGGCATTCTGCTAAATTAGTTTTTTTTTAACCTGGGGTTCATTTCTGGCTTCAAGGGCCCCAAGAATCCCATAAAATTGGAGGTAAAATTCCATGTATGTGTGTTTTTGTGAAGAGCGGGTCTTTTCTATCAATTCACAGAGAGATCCATGATTACAACAGTTTAAGGACCTGAGCAGTGTATATTTTGGCACCTGCTCTGAGCCCATTTAAGATCCTTACAACAAAAGGAGGCTCAATGAATGGCAGCTATGTTTTCGATGGTGTGTGTGCATGTGTATGCATGTGTTCGTATGTATGAGTACATTTGTGTATTTTGTGGCGTACAAGATGCTACCACCCAGAGACACCACTCAAGCTGTTCACAACATTTAGCTCAAATTATTTAATAAAAAGTTATATGTGAAGAAAAAGACAAAAACCCAACCCATTTACAAAGTGAGCAAAGTACATGAACAGACATTTCACCAAAGAATGTATGCAGATGGCAATAAGCTCACGAAAGATGTTAATTAAGATCATGAGCCATTTGGGAAATGCAAACTGGAACCGCAGTGAGGTATCACTACTGCACATCTGGCATCGTGGCTACACTAAAAGGAGTGACTGGTGAGGAGCCAGAGAAAGTGGATTGCTTATATGTTGCTGGTATGAATGTTAAAAAAATATATACAGGACATTCTAGAAAACGGCTTGGCAGTTTTTAATGCAACTAAACAAATAAATACCATACAACCTCACAGTCTCATTCTTGGGTGTTTATCCCAGAGAAATTGTAACTTACATTCACACAAAAATCTGGACACAAATGTTAGTGGCAGCTTTATTCACAAGAGCCAATAACTGGAAATAAACTCAGTGTCCTTCAGTCGGCCAGTGGTTAAACAAACTGGCACGACCTTACAATGGAGTATTACTCAGCAATAAAAAGAGTGAGGTATTGATACATCGGTAACTTGGATAATTCTCCAGGAGATTTTGTTAATTAAAAACTCTTAAAGGTGATATACTGTGTGCTTCCGTGTGTACAGGCAGGTATCACTTAAGGACCCAGTTCTGTTCCTGTGATTAGGTCGTTATGCAAATTGGTGGGTAAGTGAGGAGCTGAAAGGCGGATGTCTTGTGGTGTGTCATGGAGCCATAGGGTCTGTGTTTTTCAATAAACATCACGGGACATCACACTTACAAACAAAATATGTAGTTTTGCGTGATTGTGAACACTTTGTATAGTGAATACCAACCCACACTGCGGAATGAGACAAAGACTGAGCAAGGGCATTCCTGAAACTCATATAGACTAAGAAGGGGCATTCCCCACGCTGGAGACCTGGTCGTAAGTCTGAGCGGTCATCAAACAGGTAGGTCGTTAAGTAAGGAGTGGTGGTATAACATTTTTGAAATGACAAAATTATAGAAATGGATAACAGATTAGTGATTGCCAGGGGTTAGTTAAGGTGTGGGGTGTGGGGGTGGGGAGAGGTGGCGGTGGCCCTAACAGGGCACCATGCGATATCCCTATGATGATGGAAATATTTTGAATCTTGACTCTATCAGGATACTCTGCTTGTGATACTGTGCTATGATTTTGTAAGGTGCTACCATTGAGGGGAACCTGGGTGAAGTGTAGACAGGCTACCTCTGCATTATTTCATTCTTATAACCTCTTGTGAATCTACAGCTATCTCAAAATGAAAAATTTAAAAATTTATATCCACCCAAAAAAGGTAAAGGTTTATGACCACTGAGAGTATTGCAAAGAGCGTGCTCCGTGCTCCGAAGGCGGCTCTGAAAGCAGAGTTACATACGTGCCTGGGGTAGGTTGGCAATACAAGGACAACATGCAGCCTGCCGGGGGCTCAGGGAAGGGCCACCATTCCCCTGGGCACGTCAGCTCTGGTGTCCTGGTTAACAGCCCCGTCACCAGCACAGCTCTGTACGAGAGACAAGACGTGGTTCTGTAGCATCTCCTGTGTGCTTTGGCTTCCTATCTTCCAGCACCCGGGGAGTCCGGGAGAGCATCCCAGTGTGGGTACGACCTGCTTTCAGTGAACCAGTACGGGTCACGTGGTCAGATGAAACGGGAGGGACTTACGGAGTAGGCCTGAGTTTTGTGTACGTGTGTGTGAGCCTGTGTGTGTATGCAGGTCACATTTGCAGTGTGCCAGCAAGATGCTGCTTGGTGCCTGCCTCCATGTGCTTTACTCCAGTGAATCCTCACGGCAGGCCTATGAGTCGGGCCTTATTAGTCCCACTTCATGGATGGGGAAAGGGAGGCTTGGGAGGGCACAGTAGCTTGCCTTGGGCCGCATAACTCGAGGGTAGCAGAGTTACTATTGAAACCAGAGTTTTCTTTTTTTTTCTTTTCTTTTTTTTTTGCTTTTTTGTATGTGGGTAGTTCCCTGGCTGGGAATCGAACCCAGGCCCCAGCGCTGACAGCGCCAGTGCCGAAGCCTTAAGCCGCTACACCACCAGGGAGTTTTCTGACTGGAAAATCCACGCAGCCGCCAGCTCATCACATGCAGGCCTTCACAAGTGGTCACCTGCTGAGGAGAGCTTGCAGGAAGCAGGATAGGGAAGGAAATCCAAGAACTCTTTCCTTTCTGAGCCTAAGTTTTAAGCTGGTGGTTTGAATGACAATGGAATTAAAGCAAAGTTCTGTCAGGGAATCTTCCTGAACAAAAGTAAAAAGGAACGCTTTCTCAGAATCTTTGTGAAACCAAAAGCGTGCTGATTCCTGTGGCCGTTATCAGGCCCTTCCTCTGGGTCCCCGAGGGGTGACATCTGTGGAACACCTGGTTCCCTGTGCCGAGGACAGTGTGCCGAGGACAGTGTGTGCTGTGAGCTTGCACTGAGGCCTGTGCTCAGCCTGCGTCCCCTCCTCGGCTGGCCTCTGGGACCGCACCAGGAGACCACGGGCAGTTTGGAGCTGCTCATCAGTGCGGGACAGATGGGGCAGGGCTGGTATCCTTGGAACAGTGGCCTCCAGAGTCCCTCTATTCTGCCCTTTCCCACTTCCCAATGGAAATAGAACTTGGTAGAAAAAGTGAGCAAGACCAAGATGTAACAACACTGCAGCTATTTAAAAAAAAAAAGGTAACAATACAGTCATTGCACCGCAAGAAAAGCATGAGCAAAAGTGACACCTAATAGTAGTAATCTTACTACAGTAACGATTGGCACAGGAATAGCTGCAACTGAAAGTGTCATGTATTTACAATTTCCTTTTCTGAGTGTGATCACCAGTCGCTGTGCTGATCACTTTACATAACTGTATAAGTTCACCCAACAGCCATCAGGTGGCACTGTTATTTCCCCCCTTCGCACATGAGGAAATAAAGACAGAGAGAAGTTAAGTCCCTTGTCAAGGTCACACAGTGCAGGAAGACCCAGATTCCAAGTCCAGGTAAGCTGACTGCAGAGCCTTCTCTTAACCACACCCGGCTACCAAATGCAATTATTCTTGTGGGGCCTCTCACCAAAGTGCCAGAAAGATCATTTCCCTAGTACCCCCTCTGGTGAGATTCCCTAGGGGTGGGGTAGAAACAACTTTCAGAAGTTTAACTTTCAGCCAGAGGTCTGGGACTTCACTTGGATTATGAAAACAAGGCAGTGCGATTGTGTTGCTGATAGCGGTGGTCAGAGGGCCTGGCCACTTCCCAGAGAGACCCTACTTCTGGGTGAAACAGTTTGGGTTGTGCCTTGCGGCTCAGAAGCCCCTCGATTTGCATGCCGAGACAGGGAATGGGGACAATATTTCACCAATAACTCAATCATATTTTCCCTGACGCCTGGGGAGACCCTCGTGGTATTCAATACTTAAATATAGATGGTCTCAGGCTCTTGTTAGAAGGGGTTTTCAGTAATTAAAGAAAATAAAAATTTTATTGAGATTCAACATTTCCCATTTGTAATTATCCTCTTGAAGTCCCTTTGTAATTATTCTTTAAAATAAGATCTTTTGTATTAGCATATTTAATCTAAATTGTTTAATTAAATGATGACTTGCTTAAATTAGAGATGAATACATTTCCCGTGTAACCCCGAAAAAGATTGTTTTGTGTTTTGGTACACTGATGGAGAGAACACTAAAAACTAAGGGAGAAAGACAGGAGTGTGCAGACAATACCAGGTGATGATGTAAATTCCACTTCCATGCTTTCAGCCCATCCAGCTTTATGTCACAAGCGAACATCAAACCGGCCGATGTGCACTTCGCCAGTCGCCCTGAGGTAGGTTGTTCATTTATGCATTGAGTATCTACACTGGGCCCGATGCTTAACTAGGAGCCAGACATGGTGGAAGGAAAATAGCAAGTGTCACAATTTTCATGAGCTTACTGTTTTATGGAGAGATAGATAGTCATCACATAATCACCAGTGAGTTTTACTTCCCAACTGAAGTAAGCATTAGGAAGCGAGGTAACACGGTTTGATGAGGGTGTGCAAAGGAGTGTTGGGAGATCATTCTTCATGGGTCTTTCATGTTTCTGCATGTCTTATGACAGCTTTTGCTGGTGACACTGTTTCCTACTACAGCACTGTGTCTGCGAGGGCAGAGAGAGGACAAGGCGCTAGACCTCTGCTCATTTTCATAAGAACAAGCTAAGAGATGGGGAGCTGATCCCATCTCCCCAGGCTTAATTGGGAAGGGGTCAGGTTCTTGGGGAGCAGAGACAGCTATTCCCCAATCAAAGATTCAGGATCCAAGAGTGCCCCCGAACTTTGGAACTCAGGGTTTAGCCTCTCACACTTGTCTCTGAAGAGGGAAGCTGTTTGTCCCTTGCTCTACCTGCCCAGCTGGGGACCATGGCACGCCACCCTCCCCCACAGCTGTATAAAGTTTAAAGCAGTGAGGCGTGAGGCAATCAGGCCCCAGGGCTGGGTCTTGATTGTCTCGTTTTGACAAGCCTTTAAATGCCTTTCTTAGAGTATTTTTCCTTACCATTTTCTTCCCAATGACAGGTCTGCACAAAAAATTATGTATTTCAAAAATAGGCCATTTTTACAGGTACAAGTGAAGGAACCTGGGGTGGCGGTGAGGATGCCAAGCCCCGCCTAGCCTCCCTCCAGGTCTGAGTCCCATAAATCACGTTTGATTATTGAAGCAAAAATGACCCCACTGTCGGATGTGGTTCTGAATAAACATATGCAGGGAAATACTTAAAACTGTGTCACACGGAAGGAAGGCTAACGTATCTACTTCCTGGTGTAGGAGCTGGTACAGTAGTGACACCCACAGACTCACGGACCAAGGCTAACCGGGCCTGTCTGCCTCGGTACCGCAGTACCAGGTGCGGTGCCTTGTACTCCACAGACCCAGACAGTCTATGAATAAACTGGGGGGAGGGCAGGGGGAAGGCATCTTAAGGGCACGAGCTGAATCAGTTTGCTTTTCCTAACATCAATCGACCCATTTAGCAGCTTGACCCCAGACAGTCACCCCATAGGAACCTCAGAACTTGCCCCTGGGGCGTGTCTAGCAATTGCTAAATTTCTTTTTGCCCTTGAAGAATTACTGTCCTGTGACCCAGGAAATACAAACCCTGACAAAGGCTCGCATCGGGGAGGCAGGTGTTAGTGAGGCACTCTGCATTCTGAGAGCTTCCCAGAAGCGTCCAGAGTGCATTTGCAGCAGCATCAGAGTCATGACAATTGCTTTTGGGGTACATTTTATTCTGGGGTACATTTCCTTCAGCTCATGGTTACGTTGGTCTTCACTCTCAAATGTCTTTAAGTGGTTCAGAGGCCACACCCCTTTCTCCCCCTCTCCGCCCTCCTCTATCATTTCTTCTTTTCCTTAACATTCACATCTGTAGAATATCTTTTTTTTTTTTTGAAAGGAACAAATTTTAAGGAGAGGAAAACATGGGGTCAGGGTAGAAATATGGAATAGAAAACAAATACAAACATCGTCTTATAAGCACAACAAAGAAACAGAGAATGCCCTGTGCAAAACAATACAGGTGTCTGGTGCTTGGATTTTAGGCTGCGGTCCTTGTTTTGGATGGCTCAATGGGTATGTGGCACTCAATCTGCGGTGGCCGTGGCTTTTTCTAATAACAAGTGGAAGATCTGCAGGGCCCTGTCAACAGGACACTCACGTGCTCTACTGATGGCATCCTTTTTCCCCTTCTGAATAGACTGCTCAGCATTTGCATTTGTTTTTTTTTTTTCATGTGGATGGAGGTCTGCCTTCTTAGTGTCAGAACTTTCTAGCTGTAACACCTGTTCATGGTTTCTCACCTCTTGGTGTTATGGTTTATAAGTTTCTGTCTCACAGGGGAGAACAAACATTTGGCGCTTCCTGGGAGGTACGTGGGTGTGGTGGTGAGACCCCTCTAAAGGGAACTTGGGGGATGGTGAGAGGAGAAAACTAACCTGAAACTGATCCATGGTGTTCTGCCACTGAAAACTACCTCTATGAGCTATTAGTCAAGTCCTTCTAATGTAGAAAGCATCGAACCATGTGCCCACAGTCTAGTTTTAAAAAATGAACATTTTTTGTATTTGCTTTGTATGTATCTATCTACCTATCTCTCTATCAATTCATTTAAAAATGCATTTCAAAATAAGTTAGAGGGATCAGTATACTTCATTCTTAAACTTCATTCAGAACATTAACTAGAGTTCAATATTTATGGTCTTTTTAAAGGTAAAGTCTACATGCACTGAAGTTTACAAAGTTTAAGTGAACCGTTTGATAAGTTTTCACAAATTGTTGGGAAGGTCGTTGAGAGGACATGACCACAGGTTGATCTGGGCAATTGGAAGGTTCTCACCTCTCCCCGATCCTTGGAATGTAACTTCCACTCATAGTTCCCATAGTCAGAGCCATTTTCAAGAACATGATTTTAAGAGATTAATGTGTTGAGACATGATGGGACTCAGTAAGGTCTGTGCATAAACTCCTAAGATTCTGGATGGAGAACACAAGAGTCTACCCTGGTTGGGAACTTTCCTTGCCACCGGCCAATCTGGAGTGCTCCACCTTGTTCTTCGGTCTCTCCTATCCCTCATTGTGTGTATGGGCGGACACTTTGTGAACCAATACAAATGCATGTGTAACCCAAAACATTATCATCACCCAGAAAATTCCTCATGTCCCTTCCCAGTCAGTGACTGTTGTCACAGCCCGTGTCAACCACTGTTCTGATTTTTTTTTTTTTTGGCTGTAGATTAGTTTCACCTGCTTTAAAATTTCATATAAATGGATTGATGTAAGATTTATTCTTTCATGTAAGACTTCTCTCACTCAACATACTGCTTTTGATATTCATCTGTGTTATTGAATATATTTAGTAGGTTTATTCCTTTTAATTTATAAGTTGTATCACATTGTATGAAAATGGCAGTTTGTTTAGCTATTCTGTTGATGGACACCTGGAATGCTTTCCGTTTGGGGCTATTAGAGATGAGACTGCTGTGAACATTTTAGTACACATCTTTTTGTGGACATATGCTTCACTTGGGGCGATCCATATGTAGTAAAATTACTGGGTGACAGGTAGTGTAGGTGTATGCTTTGTTTTATAAAAAGTGCAGACAACTGACACTGGGTGGCGAATGTGTAATACAACACATTGACGATGCACTGTAGAATTGTACACCTGGAACCTACGTAATTCTTATTAACCGATGTCACCCCACTAAGTCTAAAAACAAAGTGCCTTTCCCTACATGGTCACACTCTTTTACAGTCCTGCCAACATGTGTAAATGTTTACAGTTGCTCTGCACCCTTACTGCCATTTGGCACTGTCAGCCTTTTTCAGTGCAGCTATTCTGTTGGTTGTGAACTGGAATTGTTGTTTTAATTTGCATTTCTCTAATTTCTAAAGCACTTTTCCGTGTGCTACTGGCCATTCATGTATCTTTTGCAAAGTATCTGTTCAAATCCTTTACCCATTAAATTTTTTTTTATTTTGATCTAATTTTAGACTTACAGAAAAGTTGCAAAAATAGCGTGGAGTTCCTGTATATGCCTCCTCTAACTTCTTATGTGAACATCACATATAAGTATAACACTATTGTCAAAACCGGGAAATTCACAATGGCACAATACTATTAACTATAGATTTTATTCAAATATACCAGTTTTCTTACTATTAGTAATATTTTTCTGTTCCAGGCTTCTGTCTAGGATCTCACATTGCTTTTAAATTTTATTTCTTATGCCCTTCCCCAGCTTTAAAAGAAATTGGGTTGTCTTTTTATTATTAAGTTCTAGAATATACTTCATATATTCTGGATACACATCCTTTGTTAGATATATGCTTTAAATTTTTTTTCCAGTCTGTGACTTGTGTATTCATTTTCTTAATGTTACTTTTTTTCTTTTTTTACATTTTTTCCTTATTGTATTGATAGTTATTTTTAAAAATTTATTGAGGCGACATTGATTAGTAAAAATTGCCTAGGTCCCAGGTGTACAATTCTACATTACATCTTCTATGTGTTGTATTATGTATTTATTACCTAGAGTCAGTTCTCTTTCCATCACCATACATTTGTGTCCCTGTTACTTCTCCCCAACTTTCCTCTCCCCTTACCCTCAGGTAACTACTAAACTATTGACTGTGTCCATGAGATTTGTTTCTTCATTGCTTTTGAATCTACGTTAGCAATCAAACTAAATTTCTTCATCCCTTTCCCTTATTTTACCCATCTTCCATCCCTCTTCCCATCTTAAAGAAGTCCCTCTAACATTCTTTGTAGTACTGGTTTGGTGGTGATGTATTTCTTTAACTTTTCCTTATCTGAGAAGCTTTTTACCTGTCCTTCAATTTTTAATGCTAGCCTTGCTGGATACATTATTCTTGGTTGTAGATCCTTGATTTTCATCACGTTGAATTATTTTCTGCCAATACCTTCTGGTCTATAAAGTTGCTGGTGAGAAATCAGCTGAGAATCAAATGGGTGTCCTTTTATAAGTTACTACTTGCATTTCTCCCGCTGTTTTTAGAATTTTCTCTTTTTCTTTAACTTTTGCCATTTTAATTATGATGTGTTTTGGTGTGTTCTTGCTTGGGATCATCTTGTTTGGGACTCTCTGTGCATCCTGGACTTGTATGTCTATTTTCTTCACCAGGTTAGAAAAATTTTCATTCATTATTTCTTAGAATAATTTCTTGATCCCTTGTTTTTCCTCTGTCCCTTCAGGAACACCTATGATTCTGATATTATGCTGCTTAAAATTGTCCCAGAGGAATCTCAAACCATCCTCACTTTCGTGGATTCTCATATCTACCTGTTCTAAATGGATGTTTTTCTGGTGGTTTTTCCTGACAATCACTGCTTTGTGCTTCTGTTTTATCTAGTTTGGTGACTTTTATTCCACTCTTCATTTCAGTTAATGTAGTTATTATCTCTCTTTAGTCCTTTATAATGGTTTGTAAGTCTTCTTTAATGCTTGCTATCTCTCTGCTGAAGTTATCATTCAGTTCCTTAAGCATTTTTATAATCGGTGATTTGAGCTCTGTTTCTGATGGGTTACCTGTCTTCATCTCTTTAGTTCTCTGGTTTCTCATTTTTTGCAGCCTCTCTGGACCCTCCCAACTGTAATTTCTTTGGTGTTGCCTGCTGATACTGGGTGGGCAGAGATCTGTTGGAAAAGGGCATTTGCGGCTTTGTTTTCTTCCTGTTGGTCCGGGGATCATGCACGAAATTTGCGCATGATTGTGCCTTTCTGTTCTGGGTTTGTCCCATGTGCGACTCTGCCCTGAGCTTTGGGGTCAGTCTTCTTTCCTGGTCTCCCAGATGGTCCTGGTTGTGGGCTGAGAAATGCCTACTCAGGCCCCTGTCTCCTTCTCCTTTCCAGAGGGAGCATTCACCCCTCGGCTTCTCACTGCCCAGCTGCTGGGAATCAGAGTGAAGTCTGGCTGCTGTGGTTTGTGGACCGGTCTGCACCTCCTGGGGCCAAAGTGAGGTGGATACAGTATCTCACACCCCATCTCTGGGCCTCCTTTCCTTTGTCCCACAGACTGAGTGAGGCCCAGAGTGCTCTCCCAACACCTTTTTCCTCCTCCCTCCTCTAGTGTTAGAGTTCCCCCATGCAGCCATGTCCCTACTCTTCTCCTTATTTCTCCTTTGTTTAACCCTCTGCCCGCCTGCAGTTACCTTAATGTAATGCGTGAGTTTCTTAGCTCTGATTGTGCAATGTGTATAGCGTCCTTGGTTGAAGTCTAGATGATTTATTAGTTGTAATCTCCAGAGGAAGTTTTCAGAGGTCTCTCTCATGCAACCATTTTGTTGTATTTCTCTCTTAATGTTAAATTTGATGAGCAGATATTTTTAATTTTCGTGAGTGAATTTATCAATTTTTCCTTTTATGATTATTGCATTCTGTGTTTTATTTAAGAAATTTTTGTTTATCCACTACTTGTGAAGATATTTTCGTTGCATTTCTCCTGCTGTTTTTAGAATTTTCTCTTTTTCTTTAACTTTATAGGAAATTTATAGTTGTAGCTTCTATGTTTAAACTTATAATCCATTTAAAATTAATTTTTATGGATGGGGTACCATAAGGGTTGAGGTTACTGTATTTTTTCCTCATATGGATATCCAGTTGTTCCAGTACCATTTTTTAAAAAAGACGTCCTTTCCTCATTGATTGTTTTGCTTCCTTGGGTGAAAATCAAATAATTTTATGTGTCTGTCATTGATCTATTTTTTTGTCTTTATGCCAATACTATATTGTCTTGATTATTGTAGCTTTAGAGTAAATCTTGAAGTTTGATTAGTGGGAATCCTTTAATAAAGTCCTTCCTCATTTTTTAAGATTGCCGTGGTTATTCTAGGTACTTTGTATTTCCATATAAATTTTAAAATCAGCTTGTTAATTTCTATAAAAATGTCTGTAGCATTTTGACTGGGATTTGGAAAGAAATGGAATCATAAAAAGTTAGTCTTCCAATTCATGAACATGACAAAGCTTTTACCATTATTTCTAAATATTTACAAAATTTTCATATTATTAGTCTTCCTTCTTAGTTTCCTTTAGCAATGTTTTATAGTTTTTATATCTTGCACATCTTTTGATACATGTATTCCTAAGTATTTTGTGTTTTGAAAATATTATAAATAGAACTTGAAGGCATTTTATTTTCCAGTTTTTGGCTACCAATATGTAAACATAGAATTGATTTATGTATGTCAACCTTGTGAAATTGTCTTAGTTGTTCTAATAGTTGAGTTTTAGATTCCTTAGAATTTTCCAAGTAAATAATGTCATCTGTGATTAGAGACAGATTTAGTTCTTCTTTACTAATCTTTATGCCTTTGTGTTTTCTTGCCCTACTGTACAAGTTAAGACCTCCAGTATTGAAGAGATGAAATAAAAATGCCTTTCCCCCCAATCTTATGAAAAAATTGTTCATTAACTTATCATTGAATATGATGATAATGCTGTTTCACCCCACTTAGATGTCCTATATTAGATGGCGATAGTTTCCTTCTATTCCTAATTTGCTGAGAAATTCTAACACAGTGGGCATTGAATTTTGTCAATTGCTCTTTTGTGTGTTTATTGAAATGATCAAAAAAATTTTTCTCCCTTAATCTGTTAATATGATGAATTACATTGATTTTCCAATATTAGACCAAACTTACATATCTAGGATAAACTCCAGCTGATCATAATGTATTTGTCATTTTTTATGTATGTTGTTGTATTTGATTTACTAAGAATTTATTGAGGGTTTTTTGGGTTATGTCCATGGGGGCTCTTATTTTATAATATTCTTTTCTTTTATATAATTACCTTGTCAAGGTTTATATCAAGGATATGTAAGCCTCATAAAATGAGTTAGGAAGCAAACTCTGAAAGAATTTGTGTTAATGTTCATATTAGTTCATCTATGAATCTTTGATAGAGTTCACCTAAAATCTTCTAGGCCTGGAGGTATCTTTGTAGGAAAGTTTTTGAAAATAAATTCAATTTTTTTATATAATAGGTAGATATGAGACTATTCATATTTCCTATTTTATTTTGCTATGTTTTAGCAAGTTTTATTTTTTGAGGAATGTGTAATTCCAGTTAAGTTATAAAAAATTTTCCTTTAAGTGGTTTATAGTATTCCCTTATTGTTCTTTTAATGTCTGTAGGAACCATAATAATATACCTTCCTTCATCTTTATTCTTGATATTGGTAATTTGGGTTTCTCACTCATTTTTCTGAATTGATCAAGCGAGGGACTTATCAGTTTTGTTACTGTTTTCTGAACAATCAAGTTTTGGCTTAATTTTTCTCCATTTCTTTTCATTCTTATCTTTACTATTTTCTTCCACTTACCTGGGGTATGTTTCACTTTTCTTTTTCTGATGGTGGAATCTCAGGTCATCGATTTTTGTGACAGATTGCATTTTCCAGAGATGGTCATAAAAATGTCTTTCATCTACCCGCTCTTCTAGAACTTTATTACACCCTGTCAAAAGTGAAGTCTAATTTTCCTTCCCTTGAATTTTGAGAACTTGTGATTGACTTTTAACTAACATAATGCACTGGAAGAGATGCCATGTAACTTTCGAGTTAGCTTATGAAAAAGTGATACAGCTTCTGCCTTATTAGCTGTAGGTTTTATGCTTGGAACCCAACCCTTCATGTAGGAAGGCCAGTTACCCTGATGCCTCAGTGTTGAGAGAAAGCTAGGCTATGTAGAGGCCATGTGTAGGTCTTTGAACCGTCCGAGCTTTTGAGTCCTCCCAGCCCTGGATCCAGAGAAGTGAGCAAATGAATATTAAGGTAATTCTAGCTTCAGCCCTCAAGTCCTCTCCAGTCTTCGAGTCTTTTCACTTGATGTCTTTTCAGTTTCCTGATGTTGTAGGCACCTAAGATTCAGCACCCTAAGTCATGCTTACTGAGGCCTGCCCATCAGCAAAAGGCTGTATAAAAGGGAAAATTCACCACGGGCAGGCCATTTTTCCAAGTGTCAATGTTCCTCCAATTTCTACCTGATTCTGGTGACTTAATGCTTTGGAGTAGGTTGGTCTTATAAGAAGCTCCTCTGCCATTCATTCCCAGAAGTGAAAACTCAGCTTCTGTCTTAAATCTTTGAAATTGCATTATCTGCTGTATTAACAGAGAGTTAATCTGTTCAATACAAATATTTAGCACTTGTCACAATTTTAATAAACTTGTTTAGGAATTTTTTCTCAATTTTTAACATACTGGGAGTCTCCCTTCTGGAAGGCTCATGGTTCCTCTCAGCTTTGGTCTTCATTAGCTCCCAGAGAGTAGCACAAGGAGAACCTGAATTAAATGTCAGCTGCTCTCACTTTTGTGTTCATATTGGTGTTTCATGTGTCCCATCCTGGATAACTGGCCTTGGAAAACTTAGTAGAGTTACTTTGCTCCCAGAGAAAACTTTTCAGAGAATAGATACAGCACAACAGTCCTAACAAACAAACACGGAAGAAAAAAGAGAAAAGCAAAGACTTCTAGAATTCAAGGGAAAGGCTATTCTCTAGCAAGAGATCCTTAAAGCAACGGGCCTGAGGTGCAGTAGGCATAAAAGAAGGCCTCCCTTCTGTGCCGTCTGCACCATGAAGGCACCTCTGCATTCCTGTCCCCTTCTAGGCCGCACTGAGCTAGTTCAGCAGTGCTGAATGGCATGCTTTTCTCTGATGTCTCGTTTACACTTGGGTTATTTTTGATGGGGATAGTACCTGTGTCTACCCCTTTTCCAGGATAGGGGAACAGAAAGGGCTGTGGGAATGAAAAGTGAGGCCTATCTTCAAAGTCAGTAGGAGACAATTGTTATAATTTATTAAAAGTGCAATTCTGTTCAGAATATGATGTGGGGATAATAGCTTAACAGACACATCGATGAGTTCTGACTCGTGCATAACTGGAAAGGGAAACAAGACAAAAATGGAGAAGGGTTCATGGTGCAGAGAGAGGATCAAAGTGTTGGGTCAAGGTTACACCCATTCAAAACTGTGGAAGTTGTCACCAAGAACTTGAGAAATGATCCTCACATCAGGAGGTCTGTGGTGTTAAGTGTGTGTGTGTGTGTGTGTTGGGGGGGCGGTGAGGAGTGGGTGTGGGAGGTCTGTGATATGAGAGAACAGGCTAAATATAGAGACTGGGAAAAAAACAACAACAACAAAAAAAACAGGAGTCATCCCACTATTTTCTTTTCAGTCTCTACATTTTTCTTTCTTTTTCTTTTTTAATGTAAAGCACAGATCTAACTTAGTTTATTGCAAATAATGAAGTTTTAGATTTAAGCAGTCCCATCGCTTTCTATCTGTGTGACCTGAATTTTCTAATATGAACAACGGGAAAAATGATAAGCAAAGCCGAAGAACTGTGACAATCGATTCAGATAAGCTATCCAGAAACACCTAATGTCATTTCTGGCAATAGCAGCTGCTAAAGCTGGCTCAGTTCACTCCCGTCTTGCCCTTATCTCCTTCTCACCAGGCCAATTTCAAATGCTAATTGGGTGTATTGTTACACTTCTAGCCTCTGTGCTACACAAAATTACAGATTCATATAATCCTTGACGTAGGGATCATAGAGTAAATGACTTACCCAACATCTTTCAACTTGTTATTCAGTTGACAAGTATTTATTTAACACCCATTCTGTGTCAATCACTGTGGAATACAACACCATGGGATACAGTAGTGAACAATATCAACCCATTCCTTAACCTAGCAGGGAAAAGAGGCTTTCTTTAAGCAAAATATTGCACAGATAACTCATCTATCAGAACTGTGGTACATGGCAAGAAGAAGAGAGGATCTCTGTGAATACCACAGGGAACCTGATGTAGACGAGGGTGGAGGGAAGATAGCCACACAGACGTGTCATTGAGTTGAGATATGGCAAATTAGCTGGAGTTAGCTTGGTGAAGAGTTAGGGCAGAGGAAGGGAGACATATCTGAGAAACTACCAAGTTTCTGTGTAGCTACCTAGGTGGGATGGGTGGGGAGGAGTTGAGGAAATTGGGTAAGTTGCATGATTGGAAGCTGTTGAAAGGGGAAGCTCAAGAGAAGCTGTAGAGGTGAGGTAGGCAGGGGCTAGCTGTGGAGGCACGTCCAGGGAGCTGACAGCACTGAAGAATGGATGCCATTGGTTTCCTTACGTCTTCTTGATGGTTCTTGTCAACTCTCCATGGGCAATGCAGAGCTGTGGGATTGTATGTAAGGTAAACACACAGAGCTGACTGAGGGCTGAAAGTTAACATTTTTAAAGCAGTCAAGATGAAGGAGTCATTTCTTTCCAGTGGATTGATGAAGTGACAAACAGTGAATCCAAGTGTTCTTGGGGCATCTTTCTATTTGGGAGCTGACCAGGGTAAAATGTTGACAGCAAATTGTATAGGTTTTTATGTTACTTAAAAATATATACTTAATCTGCTTTTGAAAATGGTCTCAAAGAATACTTCTTTAGAATCTTTCTACCTAGTTCATTAACTCTAGGGAATCCCTCACAGAAACCTGTAAATAAGCAATTTTGGGATTAAATTAGCTCCCACCTATCTTCAGCAAATACCCTACAAGGGAAATTGTGTTATCTAACTGGCCAGTTGATTCTTGGCTTTTTTCAGTTTCAAGAAAGAATTTAAATGACATCCCTGTGTGTTTCTCTCATTTCAAATCCTCTAGAGCAGATAAACATTATCATGAAACTGGTCAAGGATGAAATTTAAATAAGTAGTGATTGGAAAGGATGACAGTAAGAGTTTCCAACTCACAAAAACAGACAAATTAGTTTAATTAACTGCAAAATTTGGAGGACAAAGATATAAGGGGAATTATTTTTGTTGATGTGTAATGCATACTCATTATTTTTGTAAACAAACCTGCTAGGGAAAATGAGCCCCACAACATAATTACCCCTCAAAAATGCACCACCAAAGAGAAATTTGGGGCTAAAAACACCTTTTTCCCTTGTTAAGTTACTGTCCCTTTATAAGGCAGTATAGATGACAGACCTCACCTCACCAAATTGGTTATGCCTCTATTGTGCCATTATGCTATCAATGCGACTGTGGTTCAACCATTCTGTATATTTGCGTGGGGATCGTACTTATGTGGTTGAATCATTGTCTAAGTGGAGGAACTAGAGGTTGCCTTTATTCTAAAAGCAGCTATCTCTTTCTGATGATTGGGGTTGGGGAAGGACTTTGAATAGACAGGCGACCATATCATAGAGTGATTGAAAGCCATTACCCAGGCCCAATAGTTAGCAAGAGATGCCTTCAAAATATGGTGGGTAGCTGAATTCTAATATCCTTCCAACTTCAACATGAAGCCACATCATATGCACTTGAACTGCAACTTGCTCTTCTGTTATTCTGTGTAGACAAGGATTCATCCTGATAAAGTAGAGATCAGTGTGTTTTAAATCTAGAGAACTAGGAAAACAGTCTGGCAAGACCACGGTGCAATGTAATTTATCTGTTTTTGTAAGGAACATCTATTTTTTGTCTTTCTAATGCTTTTTTTTTTTTTTTTTTTTGGAGAACTGCCCTTTTCTCTCCCTTTCTTCTACATCCCCTGTCCTTCTCTTCCCCTCCCTGCACCACACATCTACCATTCCTTGTGGATCTGTCAGTCATGGGCAGTGGAGCTGTCAATCTTGATGCAATGTACTCTGGCTACAGACTGTAATTCAGGTCCTGACCTGATCATAATACACTATTTCTCTGGACACAGTGATTGATCCACAGGTAGGTCCATGATCCAAACAGAGGCAACCAGAATTCTTTCCTGGGTGTGGTATACAGACATTGAGGAAGAAATACCTTCTGGAGCTCATAAGTTAGGAGGAAGTGACACTGGGGCTGCTTACCACCCTTTTTGCAATCTGGTGAGACACCAAGCTGAGAAGAGTGAGGCAAATAATTGGGCATAGTTGAACCCCTAATTTTAGTCTCCGAAATTATCTTCCTCCCTCCCTCTGTCCTTGCTTCCTTCCTTCCTTTTTTCTTTTCTTCCCTTCCTCCTTCCTTCCCTCCCTCCCTCCCTCTTCCCTTTCTCCCTTTATTCCCTCCATTCTTTTTCTCCTTTCTTCCTTTCATTCATTCAATATTTTTTATTGAAAATTTATGATGTTTCAGACACTTTTCTAAGGGTGGGGAAATTATGTTGAACAAGATGAACAAAGTCCTTGTTTTCTTGGTCCTTACATACTAGGGAGAGGAAATAGACAACAGATTAGTAAGCAATTACTGCAAATAGTGATAAGTGCTGTGAAGGAAATAAAGGAGAAGGTGATATGATAAAGCCTGACTCAAGGTGGAAAAGATAGCTAATTTCATTTGAGTGTTCAAGGAAAACTTCATTGAGGAGGTGATTCTTGAACTCATGCCTGAAGTATAAGAGAGAACTAATCATACGGAGATCTTGAGAGTAAGAAGTCTGACAAAGAAGCAGGCAGAACAAAAATCCCGATGAGGAAAACATTAGAGTGTTCAAAGAAGAAAAATAAGTGAGGGTAGAAAGAAGGGAAGTATGAAGGAAAATGTGGAATAAATTGAAATTGGAATCTAAGGTTTATAGTTTTTGGCTAGAAGAGATTTTAACCTAGGAGCTAAGGAAATATTACCTTGAAAAGTTTTCAGCAAGAGGATAACATTATCAAAATTTAATTTAAAAAGGATTGCTTTGGTTACTCTACAGAGAATAATTATAGAGAAGGAAGTGTGAAAGCCAGAAAGCCAATTCAGTGTTTTGCTCTTATATTGGTAAGGATGATTGTAACAAAAACAAAGCCAATAAGAATATTATTATATTATTACTAATATATACACAGTTCCAGCATGATTCTCACAAATGTCACTCAAGACCCAGGCTCTTTCCATCTTTGAGCAAGTTATGCTTAGCACATAACTTGGTTTTAGGGCTTTACTCCCTTGTTCTGGGCATCTCACTTAGACACACACTGTCTGGGGAATAAAGGAACTGTCCTCTAGTGATCCTCTTTTATTAACGAAGAAGCGCATTCCAAAGCCCCTTTCCACCTGCGGAGACCAGGACTGGATAACATGTCAAGGGAGAATACAATGGAATTACAAGGGTTGTATTAATATTAAACCCATTGTGGTTCACTTCTTTCCATGAGCACATGGAAGTGTGAACATCTGAAAAAATCAGGATTTATCAGCAAGGAGGGCAACTAACAACAGTGTCTGCCATGATTGATCTGATCCGTCTGAATAATCCAGATGACTTTAAAACAACTTTTAAGTCCCCCACCCATCTTTGTCCATGTTAAACTCTTAGATAGAAGGAGAGACCTTGCGCCATGATGTCATTTTTCATCTTCATCCCAGTTTGGATTGAACTTTGAAGACCACTATAGGAACTATAATTCACAGTGGCTCCTTCTGAATTTGTCATTTAACAACACTTCTTGACCAATGAGATCTCCTTTGTTGGGTCTAATGGGACTAAAGATGGTGATTGGCAAGTCTGGGTGACATTGTTGCTATTCGTGGGTTGGTCCTTTTGAGACTACAGAGAGATCAATTCAAATCATCACTCTCTTGGCCCATTCTTCATTCTCTTTGTCATTTTCATCTTGCACGTCAACATGCCTATCTTCATTTTCATATGTTGGTGATCTGACAGTTTCTCTTCTGAAAGCAGCTGGCATTGCTTTCTTCTGACTGTCCTTGCTCTGGATTACTTTGGTCAAGGTTCTGGCCCAGTAGCTTCACCATGAAGCACTGTGCTTCTCCTGTGGTCTTCATTGCTGCTGTGGACCCCCCTCCACCACATTGTTCATCTTCCACATAGTAGGGCTGTTTCTGAGGGAGCCCCCAGAGAGCAATTCTGGATTCCTTTCCAAAGCCGGTTTGCTAGTGCTATTCTATAAGGGATCTATCTTACTGTCCTCATAACAGGGCCAATATCATCACTTCTTAGTGAAGTTGCTCTGAGTTTGATTTTTGTCACTTGTTACCAATGTTCCTGACTAAATATACTTGCTGTATATAGATTGCATTCTTAATGGGAAAAGGAAGATAAGTTTAGAAAAGTAAGGCTTAAAAAGGAACACTGCCTTGTCCTATTTAATCAGCTGAGTCAGCGACAGTCCTGGGCAGAATTTTCTTGGCTGTCAGTTTAGTGATCTTTCCACCCTCTTGAAGCGTGTGAAATTTCTTTCCCTATCCAGCCTCACTCATTACTTAAAGTCATTTAAACCAGTGTTACCAAGCTCCCCCAAGAGAAGCAGGCAATGGCAAAGTCCACTCTTGTATGTAGTTCCTGCAACTCTAGTGCCACGCTTTGTTGAAGCTCCAACCAGAAGTGCCTTTTTTCAGGATACTGGGTCTAACTTTATGTACAAAACAGGTAAGTAGCTATCCAGTTGGAGAGATTCAAGAAGAAATTACAAGACCCTCTTGCTTTCCATCTCTACATAAGCTGCTAAAATGACAACATCCCTAAAGGAAGCAAAATCTGTCATCTGGGAGGAGGGAGGAAGTATGCATAGCAACTCCCTATCATATCAACCTTGAATTTGTTTATCACATTCACTGATAAACTGAGTCACTCAATTTTGAATGATAGCTTTACTGGTAAGGAAATAAACTGGGTACTTTTTTTTCTTTTTTTAATTAAATTTATTAGGGTGACATTAGTTAATAAAATTGTATAGGTATCAAGTGTAAAATTTTTTTTTATTTTAATAATTTTTATTTTTAATTACATTTGACATACAATATTATATTAGTTTCAGGTGTACAACATGGTGATGAGTCATTTATATACCTTGAAAGGTCATCATTCCGATATATCTGGTAACTATTTGACATCATACATAGTATGCCATGGCCTATACTTTACATCCCCATGACTATTTTGTAACTATGAATTTGTACTTAATTTTTCCCCTTTTCACCCACCCCTCCAGTCCTCCTCCCTCACCCCAACAAATCTATTACTCATCTGACACCATTCATTGTTATTACAATATTATTGACTATATTCCTTATGCTATACCCTACATCCCCATAACTATTGCTTTGTAACAACCAATTTGTACTTGTTAATCCTTTCCCCTTATTTCACCCACTCCTCCAGCCCTCCTCCCATCTGACAAAAATCCAAATATTCTCTGTATCTATAAATTCGTTCCTGTTTTATGTGTTTATTTTCTTCTTTAGATTCAACCTATAAGTAAAAGCAACTTTCATCTGACTTTCTCTGTCTGACACTCCACTCAGTACAACACTCTCCATGTCTTTTGATTGGAGCTTTTAATCTGTTTAAATGGAAAGTAGCTGTTGAAAAATATGTACCCATTGTCATTTTATTATTCATAGTTTTGCTCCCTTGCCCCATCTTCAAGAAGTCCCTCTAAAATTCTTTGTAATACTGGTTAGGTAGTGATAAACTCCTTTAGGTTTTTCTTGTCTGGGAAACGCTTTATCTGTCCTTCAATTTTGAATGATAGCTTTACTGGATATAGTAATCTTGGTTGTAGATCCTTGGTTTTCATCATGTTGAATATTTTCTGCCACTCCCTTAGCCTATAAAGTTTCTATTGAGAAATCAACTGCCAGTTTTACGGGCACTCCCTTATAAGTTACTACTTGCCTTTCTCTTGTTGCTTTTAAAATTCTCTCTGTCTTTAACTTTTGTCATTTTAATTATGATGGTCTTGGTGTGGGCTTGTTTGGGTTCATCTTCTTTGGGACTCTCTGTGCTTCTGAGCTTGTATGTCTATTTCCTCTGCCAGGTTCAGTCATCATTTCTTCAAATATGTTTTTAATTCCTCTCTCTCTCTCTTCTTCCTCTGGTGCCCCGATGATGCAAATGTTGTTATGCTTGATGTCTCAGGGGAATCTTAAATTGTCTTCATTTTTCTGGATTCTTTTTTCTTTTTTTTGTTCTGATTGGGTGTTTCCTGCTACCTTTTGTTTCAAGGCACTGATTTGAGCCTCTGCTTCATCTAACCTGGTGATTCCTTCTATTCCATTCCTCATTTCAGTTATTATATTCTTTATGTCTGACTGGTTCTTTTTTATGGTTTGTATGTCCTTCTTTCTGCATGCTCTTTGTTGAAATTTTCACCAAGTTCCTTGAGCATCCTTATAACCATTGTCTTGAGCTCTGTCTCTGATAGGTTGTTTGCCTCCATCTTGTTGAAATTTTTTCTGGGTTTATTCTGATGTTCTTTCACTTGACATGTTTCTTTGTTTCCTCATTTTGGCTGCCTCTCTGTGTTTGATTCTATGTATTAGGTAGATCTGCTACATCTTCCAGTACTACTGGGTAGCCTTATGTGGTAGGTGCCCTGAGGGGCGCTGGCACCATTTCTCTGGTCACCTGTGCTGGGTGCTCCTGTTCTCATTTTATGGCAGTGCTATGCCTTGAGCTACCCAGCATCAGTCTCAAGGCACATTGAGGCCAGTTGCCACCCACCTGGAGCCTGTGGACTCCTCTGATAGTTTACCAGGAAAGATGTCAATGCAGACAGGGCTGGCTGCTCACTGGAGAAAGTGCCTTTGGTTCTGAGGGAGTTGGGTAGGGCAGGGTCCCAGTGAGTCAGCAGAGTGGAGCAAGTGGAACTCTGCAGATGAATGAGGTTCAGATTTGGCCGTGTGTGGGGAGGGCGAAACAGAGGATCAGCTGGCTGATCGGGAGGAGGACCCAACTCAGGAAAAGTGGCGACTGTCCTCCAGCCCTCGCCCCAAAGCCACACGCCTCAGTCTGCTCCTCACCGTATGCCTCTAATGCCCCCTGAGAAGGTAAACACTCTGCCAGAGCTCAGGGTGAGTGCTCATGAGTGACCAGGTCTGTGCGAGCCCTTTAAGAGGACATCTGGGTTGCCCGCAGCCTTCCATCCCACCCAAACAGTTGGAATCCCCACTGTTTTCCCAGAGATTTGTGGGGTTCCTCTTCCTAGCACCAGTGCTCTGAAATGGGGAGACTGGTGTGGGCTGGGGTCCTTCATTCCTCTGAGGGGAGCCTCTGTGACTGAGATATTCCTCCTGATTTTCGGCTGTCACACAGAGGTTTGCAGCTATCCCTTTTCATGTCTCTGCCCCTCCTACCAGTCTTGCTGTGGCCTCTTCTTTGTTTTCTTATTTATAAAACTTCTGTTCAGCTAGACTTCAGATAGTTTTCCAGGTTGGTTTTTCTATAATTCGCTTGTAATTTTAATGTGTTCACGGGATGAAGCAGGCACAACGTTTACCTACTTCGCCATCTTAGCCTCAAGTGTACAGTTCTGTAGTACGTCATCTATACGTTGCATTGTGTGTCCACCATCCAGAGTCAGGTCTTCTCTGTCACCATGTATTTGGCCCCCTTTACCCTCCTCTACCACCCCTCCTCCCTCCTGACCCTCTGATAATCACTAAACTGTTGTCTGTATCTGTAAGGTTTGGTTTGTTTATTGCTTTCAGTTCTATATTGAACTGGGTACATTTTGATAAAGTTGCTGATTGAGTGAAATGCAGTCCAGGACAAGGGCACGGACTCTTTGGTCCAGACGGAATCTTGAAGTTTATTTTCTGCCTAAAACCATGTAGTTCAGGGATGCTTAATTTGAGGTCTAGACTTTCAGGGCTTTACAAATCCCCTAAGATAATATGCAAACTTTATAGATCTGATCAATTTTGGTAAAGAAGGTTGATAGTTTTCCTTGGATTCTCAAAGTGGGTCTGTGACTAAATAGAGTTGAAGTCAGGAAGGTCCAAGTTCACCCCGTCTCAGGTGTGAATTCTTACGGCACCCCTCCCAGTGCATGAAGACTCCCATGCAGAGAGCCACCCACCCTTGCAGCCCCTTTGATGCCAGCTTCTCAAACAGGAGTAAGCAGACCCCTGAGATATGTGAAGGGGGCTGGGAGGTTCTAGGACAAACATGGGCCATCTTCCCAGAGTGCAACTTTCACTAGAAGATTTGGGCAAAACTTATTTTAATATGTAAGAAAATAGCTCATCGGAGGTAATAGAGCATGCGTGTAAAATGTGCATGAAGGCGTAAGCTAAAACATGAGGCTTATGCTCAGCAGCAACTTGGGGTTCTGCCCGCTCACCCTGTTGTATGAGTTCACTCTTCCCAAGGGACATAAAGGGTACTTGGGTAGAAAAGTTGCAGGAGCACTGGCATATTAGAAGGGGTAAGGATTCTGCAGTAATCACCTGGATTCAAAACTTACCCTCCACCTCTTATTAGCCCCGTGTCCTTGGCAAAGTAGTTCTAGCTTCTGGGAGTCGTCATTTTCTCACCTATAAAATTAAGTTAATAAAACCCCCTCTGAGGTATCATGGGCTTCACGGAAATGAGGACGGAGATGGACCTGGCTTACCGTACCTGTTCTAAATGGTACTTTTCCCTCTACTTACATGATGGACTAAAGTCTGCCTCCAGGAAACCCTCTTATTGCTCTTCCTTCTATGTTCTGGAACCTGGGGACAAAGATATCCATCTTTGTCCTTTCTCCACTACAATCCTTCAGTCACATTTTTAAAAATTGTGGTAAAATATACCTAACATAAAATTTACATTTCAATCATTTTAAAGCATACGATTCAGTGACATTTTATTTAGTACCTTCATAGTGATCACAATAATTGTCTCTAATTCCAGAACCTTTTCGTCACCACAAACAGATACCCCCACACCCATTAAGCTGTCACTCCTACCCCCACAACCCCAGCCAGCTCCTCGCAACCAGTCACCTGCTTTCTGTCGCTGTGGATTCACCTACTGTGGTCGTCTCATGGAAATGGACTCCTACAAGAGGTGATCTTGTGTGTCTGGCTTCCAGTTTCCCTGAGCTCAGAGCAGGGAAGGGACCAAGGACAACTCAGGAGAGAGGATGGCTGGAGGCTCACTTACGGATCGAAAAGGGATTCAAACACAACCATTTTTTACCTCACTCTGTCGCCCCAGTCGCTGCGATACGCCTGCAGTCAAAGTCCAGCCCTGTTGCTCCGGGCCACAAGGCCGGGCGTGAGCATCTGTGCCAGTCATCTGAGCGATGAGGCTGAGGCCAGGGGCACTGTCAGAGCCAAGGTCGGCTTGGGCAGCAGGTGCTTGGGCAGCAATATTTCAAGCTTGCCGAGTCCAGCTGGATGCCATGTGCTGTTTACCCTTGTATGGCACAATGGAGCCTCATTATAGGAGCAGCACTTGGCCAAACATTCACAGGAAATGCAAACCAGACTGGCCAGGCTGTGGCCTTTGGAAAGGCAGAAGGCCGCTCGTGTGTGCAGCCAATGAGCTGCATGGGCAATTAAATCACTCCCAAGGAAAATCTTGTTTGAGCACTAAAGGTCACGGCTATGATTTGTCTGTGATTCTTTGTCAATACGTTTTCCTAACCAAGTACCGCATAAAGAGTCCATTATATGGGCCTCAGTGCTGCCTGCATGCCCAGGGATGGGAACGGAAAAGTCTGTGGGCAGGCCCTGTAAAATGCACCGTTTCACACCGTGCGATTACTCTCCATCCTTAAGTCTGCCTTTTGTTTATTCAAGTCCTAATTCATGTGCGGGGGACGTTAGTGTAACAAGTAGTTTAGGGTCTCATAAAACTAGTTTCGTAAAGACATTCACAGATGGCAGCACAGTAAACATTGTAAAGGCCCAGAGCTGGTGGGAAGTGGGGAGAATAAAGCCCTGAATTGTGTTTGTGTTTTGCTTTCATGGTTCCAGGTTGATTACAGTAAATCACTGTGCTAAGCCCAGGGATTTCTGCTTTTCCCTTGGTCCTGTCCTGCCCTTCCTCACAGATAGGACCTAGAGAAACTGCTGCATGGAACTCTAGCCGAGGGCTTGAGTGTCATGGGCATTTCTCAGCTCCTTTAGGAGGTGGTGTTGGGTAACAGCCCAAGCAGTTGGGTCTCTCTGTGGGAGCAGGAGTGCCTCTGTAGCACATGGTCATCACCCTGGCCACTCCACCCCACAGGAAGAAAGGGGAATTTCTATTTGCTCAAGGAGCAGCCCAAGTGGACAAGTATCTTTCTTTGTGGAACCCCCAGCTCAATCCCCACCTTCTCCCTGAAGCCTCTATATTTCATCCAAGGACAGTATGAGCAGGGCAGGTATGGCAGCTTCATGACAGTCCTGGAGAACTCTTCCTTAGTGCTGGTCCCTGTTTTGGCTGGGGCTATGTTTGTTGCATTTAGTGTAAAAAATGGAAATAGGTACTTTTTATTTCTCTCTGCCATGAAAGAAGTCTGGAGGCAGACAGTCCAGTTTGGTGATTCCTCAATGTCACCAGGGACCAGGCTCCTTTTAGATCAAGGGTCCCCAGCCCCTGGCCACAGACTGATACTGGTTAGTGGCCTGTTAAGAATCAGGCCACAGAGCAGGAGGTGAGCGGCAGGTGAGCCAGTGAAGCTTTATTTGTATTTATAGCCACTCCCCATCACACACATTACAGCCTGAGCTCTGCCCCCTGTCAGACCAGTGGTGGCATTAGATTAATTGTATAATTATTTCGTTATATATTAATGTTACAATGTAGATAATATAAATATAGTGCACAATAAATGTAATGCACTTGAATCATCCCCAAACCATTCCACCCCTCTCCCCTACTTCATCCCTAGAAAAATTGTCTTCCACAAAATTGGTCCCTGGGGCCAAAATGGTTGAGAGCCGCTGTTCTACATGATCAGTCTGCTGTTTCTAGGGTGGAGCTGTCATCATCACCCATCAGATCCGAGTTCTAGGCAATGCAGTGGAAGAAGTGGGAAGGGTACACTTGACCTTGTTAAGATTTGGGGGGAAAGCCCAGAGTTTGGAGGCCAAGGAGATGAGTACTGGTAAGTAGTTGAGATCAATTCAAGAGGAAGTGATAATTTTCCGGATTTCTTCTAAAATGTATGTAGAAGGATGAGCTTTTGATTTACAGCCAGGATGCTGGGTTGACATCTTGCTGGGCTATAAATGTGACCTTTGGCCTCAATTTCCTGATATATGCAACACAGGGGTTAGATGTTCTAGAAACCAGACCATGAGGCTGGGCTCCCTTGGGTCAAGAATGAGGGCTTTAGGATGAACTAAAATGGGCTCACTGGCAAGTTAGGGATCCACTGAGATGATGATTCCAGAAGGGAAATGCTGGGTAGAATCTAGGAAATGGAGCAGAAAAGCTGAGAGCCAGCAAGGCAGGACAAATAGCATGTGGGGCTGGAGGCTGGGCTGCAGAGGGAACAGGAGAATTACGTTTGGAATGGAGGTGGCCAGGAATCAAAGTACCCAGGGGCGAAAATGAGCTGTGTGAGAACTAATTCTCACAGTTCAGGTGGCCCATCTGCCCAACATCTCTCTTATGTCTGAACTTTCTGGGTCTGGCACAAGTCCTTAAAGGGGGTGGAACTTCTCAGAATAGGGATACATGGGGCTCAGGTCTCTCATGGCTCTAAAACTGCTGTGATTCCAAGTTGAGTGAAGAGGTGATAAAAATTCTGAGTGATGAATGCAAATGTAATCTGCCCTGGGAGCTGCTGTCTCTTACTCCTTATACTTCCTGATCTGGGGGTTGGTGTATAGGCGTCACTCCCTCCGGAATAGGATGGGCAATATTGGATTCAGGGTATTCAAAGGAAAAAAAGTTCTCTATCAGGTGGAGATGAATGCTGTAGTCTAGAGACTTCGAGACTAGTGCTCACCGGCTTTTATGAGCTTTGTGTGGTGTTTCTCTCTGGTTCTGGAGGAAGGAAAAGATTGGAAGGGAATTAATAAAGGTAAAGAAACCTTCCAGAAAGATTTAAATATTGGATTTTAAAATATGTGCAGGTAAATTAATATTCTTTGTTAGGAAAGACAGATACTATTTTCATTCTTGCTGAGGATGCCAAGAATTTTTCAGATGCTCTCAAGTAAGCAAGCAGAATCAGGTGCATACTGTCCATAGGCTAGGATTCAAACTCTCTGGAAATCACTGTGCTGTTTACCCAAATTCTCAGTAGCTACTCTGCACGTAATATGTACTAGTTTTGGACACTCTTGTATTTTATTTGACAGATGGCATGTGCAACAGGGAGACATGAGCAGAGGGAGAAAACTGAGGGCTGTATTTTCTGCAAGGAACCAGCCCCAGCCTCTCAAGTAATGACCATTTGTCCTATTGTGGAGGATCATGGGAAGAGAGGCCACTCAGGTAATGGGCATTTGTCCTATCGTGGAGGATCATGGGAAGAGAGGCCTCTCAGGTAATGGGCATTTGTCCTATCGTGGAGGATCATGGGAAGAGAGGCCTCTCAGGTAATGGGCATTTGTCCTATCGTGGAGGATCATGGGAAGAGAGGCCTCTCAAGTAATGAGCATTTGTCCTATCGTGGAGGATCATGGGAAGAGAGGCCACTCAGGTAATGGGCAGTTGTCCTATCGTGGAGGATCATGGAAAGAGAGGCCTCTCAGGTAATGGGCATTTGTCCTATCATGGAGGATCATGGGAAGAGAGGCTACTGAAAGGGGCTGGGTTCCCCTGTGAAACTTAACTGCCATCAGCAGGCTAGAGGGAGTTTTGTGCTTTGATGAGGAAAACTGAGGATAGAGTTGTGTTTCAGACAAAATAAAAGGCCATTTTTATTTGCTTCTCTCTTGTATGTCTTGTGACTCTATCAAAAAATGGAATCAGGATGTGCTTTGGCAGTTAGACAGTTCTTTATTTCCAGGTGCACTCAAATAATTTATTAGAATTTATTTACAACAGGGAGTCTCATTTTCTAAATGTTAGGAAAAACTATAGCTAAATAGCAAATGAGTCAAAGGACCCTGAAAAGTAATATTTTGAAGGTTTGCAATGATATTAAATTATGAAATGCTCATGATTTAAGATATATTTATTTCACCTTAATTATAGTTTAAAATAAATAGAGAGACATAACAGATTTCCTATAAACCACAAAGCTTAAAAAAATACAGCTATCTACAATTTTGGCAACATTCTCTTTAATGGAGAAAAGCCAGAGATCAGGTTGCGGAATATCGCAACCTGTGACACATTTTCAGGTATTACGGTGCATATCTGTTATTTCTTTTAAGGTTGCAAGAAAGGTACATGAATACATGAATGAATCAAAGGTGACCTCTATTTTCAGGAAGGCAAGATATAACAGAAAAATAGAGCACATGGCTGCCTAAGATTAATGCAAAATGTGAAGTGTTGGTTCTGTCAGTTTCACCATCTGCTTGATTACCCAGAAGCAGAAACTTGGGGTCATCTTTAGCTTCTTTCTTTTCCTTGTCCCCCTACGTGTGTTCCCAACTCTTGACCTTTGTTCATGCTTCCTCTCCCTGGAATTCCCTCTGTTCTGTCCTTTCATCCCTCAAGACCAAGGAAATGCCAACTCCTATTTGGAGACTTCTTGGATGTCCTTAGTACAAAGTAACTTCTGAGGCTTAAAGCTACTTGCAACACTCCAGTGATTTAGGGTGGACCACGTGGAAACTGCCTTTTGTCTGGGCTAGAGGACGGAGAAGGTTCTACTTTTCCCTTCTAGGATCCAGAACTGAACTGACTCCATTGACCCTCCATCTTAGGTGTTTTCAGACCAGTTGGTCATACCTTCATGCTCGACTTGCTTAGTAGGAAGGATAAAAAGTGGTGATCAGTGTCTTTCCAGAAGAGTCCTGGGCCTCTGGACCACAGTAGGAAGGAGGGAGCAGAAGAGGACCACAGGCAAACGAGGTTGAGAGTGGCCCTCTGCTGGGAGGGAGCAGGTCCAAACCACCCAAACATCTCATTTCTCTGACATCAACAAAGGTGACAGAGTGACATGATATGTGGCTATATCAACCGCTGTGTTTCCCATTCAGTTAACTCCTGTGACCTTCGCTTCTTTCCCATTCAGTTAGTAGCTGATTTTGCTTTAGAACCTCAAAGAACAAAGAAACAGTACTTGGCTTTTTGCAGTTGATGTTACAAGTAAGAGTCCTGGGAGGTTGAGATGGAAGAAAGCTTTAGATTTTGTGTGTGACAAAAACAAGAGGCCGGGGAGGTGAGCCAGCTTCATCCAGCTGCCTAGACCGGAGGAGGACTCCTCCATCCTGCCATCCAGATCAAGGAGGACTCCTCCATCCTGCCATCTAGATCGAGGAGGACTCCTCCATCCTGCCATCCAGATCGAGGAGGACTCCTCCATCCTGCCATCCAGATCGAGGAGGACTCCTCCATCCTGCCGTCTAGATCGAGGAGGACTCCTCAATCCAGCCGTCTAGATCGAGGAGGACTCCTCCATCCTGCCATCCAGATCGAGGAGGAATCCTCCATCCTGCCATCCAGATCGAGGAGGACTCCTCCATCCTGCCATCCAGATCGAGGAGGACTCCTCAATCCAGCCGTCTAGATCGAGGAGGACTCCTCCATCCTGCCATCCAGATCGAGGAGGAATCCTCCATCCTGCCATCCAGATCGAGGAGGAATCCTCCATCCTGCCATCCAGATCGAGGAGGACTCCTCCATCCTGCCATCCAGATCGAGGAGGACTCCTCCATCCTGCCGTCTAGATCGAGGAGGACTCCTCCATCCAACCATCTAGATCGAGGAGGACTCCTCCATCCTGCCGTCTAGATTGAGGAGGACTCCTCCATCCAACCACCTAGATCGAGGAGGACTCCTCCATCCTGCCGTCTAGATTGAGGAGGACTCCTCCATCCTGCTGTCTAGATTGAGGAGGACTCCTCCATCCTGCCGTCTAGATTGAGGAGGACTCCTTCATCCTGCCACCTGGACAGAAGGAAGACTCTTGAGCATGAAGCAGCCGAGCTGTAGGGATCTGGGCAGTTCAATCCTGAGAGTGACCAAGGTCCCTTCACTGGGGGTCCTAGGGTACAGTGGATCTGCGTTTTGCTTCTCAGGTGAATCCCAGGAAGGTGCTAACACCTCTCAGTTCTCTTGCTGCATCCAGCTTGGTGTATGGCATGTCTTTCAGCACAGAGAACCTGAGATAGGTGGCCCACTGATTTTCCTACAGCCCCAGGGTGGTGCAGGAGAACATCTGAAAGTCCCCCCCCTCCCCACACACACACATGCCACCTTAGAGAAGGCCTCTCACATAGCTGAGAGAGGACCAGGGGGCCAGACGAGGACTTGAACCTCTGAAAATCTCTGGACAAAGTCATAGGAAGAAAAAATCCTAGTTTGCCTGAGCTTACCCTGTCTAACACGAAGCTTCTATTACCAAAAAAAAGAGGAGTTTGAGATAGAAATATGAGGGTTTTCCAGAAAAAATCCTGGCTGGATACTCTTTGGACAGCCCTTGTATTTCTATCTCAAATCACTCTTCTTCTTGGTAATAGAAGCTTCATGTTAGACACTGTAAATATATATAAAAATATTTTTAAAAGAAAGATCCTTTTATCTGCTTATCTCAGTCTGTGGCCTAAGAAAATTTGCATCTGCTATACAAAGTGTAGTAAGAGATACCACGTCCTTGAGTGCTGTGAGGGTTCCCTGATTTTTCGGGGGAGTGAAGAGTCCCACCTATTAGTACCACTGCCAGCTCTCAGTTCTCTGTGGAGGAGAGCTGAGCTGGGGGAGGTGGGGGGAGGAGACTTGAGCCTCCACTAGGGGCCACCAGACACCACAGAGCGGCAGACTGCACCATCCCACACCACACTGGCCACTTCTGTAGAGTTCCTGCGAGCCACTTAGCAGAAATACGTGCCGTACTGAGTCTTACTGAGCCTTAGCCTGAATCGCACTGACACTTGCAGTGTGGATTAGGAGGGTCTATAGGGGAGCTTTGGTGAAAGCTTCTCTGAAAGGAGGGAATGCTGTATTGCTGAGAAGTGTTTTTACAAATGCTTCTTTTCTTACAGACAAACTGATAACTTAAGAAGCACTTGGCAGTCTCCAGTTTTCTCAGAGATGCAGGAGATAGCTGCGTTCTCAGTACAAACTCAGCTCAGGGCCTTTTTCACGGGGCTTCTGATTGGTTGCATTGAACTTGTCGGGTACCATGCGATGTTCCCAGATTAGGGAGCAGCTGGGAAGATGCTTTACCTTTGCCCTTTGCCGGGACATGGAAGCACTTGAAAAGCCATCGCTCTAGCACTTGGGAAGTTAATCAGATGAATATTTTAATTTCACGTTTTCGATATGATCGCTGAGTCTTAGGTGTTAGATACCACAAAAGTGATTGACAGCTTGGAAATGCTCCCCTGTCCTGCTGTCCCTAAGCAGTCAGCTCCTTCTGGTGGCAGGCACAGGCTGGTCACCCTCCTCAGTAGTCATCTAATTTTAATCAAAGCGAGATTCACGTCCTCAGGAGATCCGCACGGAGTCCTCACACCTTCGTGTGGCATCCGAGGACTCTGCTGGCCTGACGGTACTTTGTCGCCAGCACTCACCTCGTATCCCCTGTAGCCTGACACTCTCGCTATAGAACAAGGCATGCAGTTCACAGAACACATCCCTGTGTGCTCTTATCCATACTGGTCTCCGAACACCCTTCTCCTTTGTCTGTCTGGGTAATCGCTGCTTGTATTTCAATTCTCACCCCCTCCCTGAATCCTTCCCTGAACTTGCGAGAAATCCCAACTCTATCTCCCTCATACTTCTGCTGTACCTCATTTTAGAGCCTCTTTAGCTCTCTATGGGAGTAATTAAATTAGGTGGTTTCACACCTTCTAGATTGCAAGGACATTGAAGGCAAAAACTATGTCCTATCTAACTTTGTGTTCTTTATCTGGTGTCTAATAGGTCCTCAGGAAATGTTTATTGAATGAATGAAATCTGCTTTGATTTCTTGCAAAAAATACTATGGTACTGCTAGTTCAACAGCGGTGCCCGGAAGCGCTCTTGCAGTAAGTAGCCTGGATGTGCTTTTGTTGAGGAAGAGAAGTCCCGGCTCAGGATTGAGAGGATCATGGTGCTGTTCTGTCTTGACTTCAGATCCCAGGGACCACCGAATCACAGGAGTATTTCTTAGAGCAGAGTGTTCACCAACCAAAAACTAGATAAAGGACTTTATTGCAATTAATCTTGTATGGTCTCTTTTAAGAGAGTTAATTGCCATTAGGGATTCAGCCAACCAAGCCCACACCCTCGTCTGAGAAGCTCTGAAGATGCTATTATTATAAAATTGACTCCTAGGAAGCCTGACTTGAAGACAGCTTCCAAGCAAACTGTGACAGACGACGTTTGTCTTCACCCAGCAATTTTTTCCGCCTCTCTGGTTCTCCCTTCCATCTCTCAGATTGTGACCAAGAAATTCAGAGTGTCCCTTTCCCTTCCTTTTAAAGACTATCAGCTTCTGATCACCTGTCATTATTAATATGTCTCACAGGATGTTGTAATCACACATTTGCATGGTTAGAGCCCCTAGGAGACCTTGGACTTCTGAAGGTCAGGAAAGTGTATCCCATTTTCCTTTGTATCCCGGGGTGTAGTGCTACAATAGTCAGCACTTGATAAATGTTAGTTGAATGAATGCATAAATAACTAAGTATATAGATTTCCTTTCTCCTACCATGATTTTGAAAATCTTCTTTTAATAGAGAAGCACAGATTTTTCTGGAAAAGAATATGCTCCTGTAATTTTAGGCTAAGTAAGTGCACAAAACCTACCATGCATCTCAAGAGTGTCCTGATTTGCTAACGGAATGGGAAGAATTTATACTCTCCATCCGTGGTGCATGTTATAGTTTAAAATGCACAGTCACCACCTTTTTTCTTATCTGACTGTTCTGATGATGACCCTGTGAGATAAATGTTACTCTCTACACTTTATCCAGTGAGAAAACTGGTGATCAGAGAGGTTAGTGACACCTCAGAAGTTGCACAGCTTGCAATTTCCTGGGTCAGGGCTAGAACTGCAGTCTTTGGAAGACAACTCAATGTTCTCTTCATTGTAATACACAGCCCTCCCAGCTCACTCAGCCCTGGACCTAGTGAGGTCTTTGATGGGTAACTCACTGCCAAACTTAATTGAAATGTTTTAAAACATGAGACTGGTGTTAGCCTTTTCCATTGTTCTAAAAATTATACAGTAAATTATTGAAAAAATATATGCCTACACTTCAAACGTTAATAGTACATATATTGCAAAAGAGAATCACTACAGTCATCTTAGCTCTCTGCTGATACAGTGTATGCAGACTATGCTATGCGCTCTAAACTTTTCACTTAAACTCAGTGTCAGAGCAGTGGAAAAATTCAGTAAGTGAACATAGCTGCAGCCTCCTCCTTTTGTGTATTTGCAGTATCTACAGTATTAGGCAAATGTGAAATGTTGTCGTATCTAAGCAGTGTTTCACAATGGAACACTTGGGAAAATAGTAAACCAGATGCAAGCTGCACAGTAAATTTGGAAGTTTGACTCTTTACAACCCTAGGTATTGTCAGATTCTCTACAATGCTTCTAAATCCTCTGCTTTGTGGTTTTCATATATCTAAAAAGATAAGTACTATATGTAAAATTGGATATTTTCCAAGCAATGTGTCTTTCATTTGTAGTTGCTGAAGAGCTCAGCTGTATGCAGCAATATATTTATGTTTGAGAATGCTGACCATGGAATAAAGTACCACACTTAAATATACAATACCTCTACCAACATCCCTCAAATGTTTGGATAAATGCAGTTATGACTTTTATGTAATTTATTGTGCTCTGTCAAGTCATCCTCATAACTCCCACTTTGCATTTTAGAAATTTGAAAATGTATCTTATTTCTACCACTAAAATATGGATTCCCTGAGGGCAACATCTGTAGCACACAGGATTATGTCTAGCTACCAGTAGCAGGAAACTTTAATAAGGGGCTAAAACAAATAGGGGTTGAATTATGTCACAGAACAAGACATTTGAGGCAGCTGTGGGTCGGGTTGGATGGCAAATACTGTTGCAATTCTCTTGGTCTCTTCCTCATGCATGTCACCTCATGGTTGCAAGAGGGCTGCAGTCCCTCCAGTCGTCCAGTCAATAGGAAGTGCAGGAAAGAAGGGCAGAGCCAGCTATTAATATTTCTATCCCCTCTGTTTCTCAGAAACCTGCTTGTAGACTTCCAACTTCCTGTCTCCTTGGCTAGAGCCATGACTTGGCTGCTCTCAGTTGCAACAGAGCCCGGTAAAGTGCATGTCCACCTCTTCCTGCTCATGTGAGGGAAGGTGGCTGGGAGTGGCCCTTGGGTGAGCCAGCCTGCAGTGTTTGCTGTGAGCCCTTTTCCCTTCCTCTAATCTCCCGTAGTCCTAACACTGTGCCTTGAATAGTATGGTTATTTTTAAATAGATAAAGTCCTATGTAGACATTATTACATGGCCTTGTTGATGCAGGTTTTCAAGGGATTGAACTAAAGTAAGTGCCTGTGATGTACGAGTAGGTATTCCACATACTTTGATTCATTTAATCCTCAGAACAATCTCCATTTTATAGATGAGAAAACTGGAGCTCATGTGGATTAAGAAGCTCAAGGTTGTAGCTAATGGGTTGAAAAGACCTTTTTGAAAGACACATCTGTCTTATACCAAACCCCAAACTCTTTCCACTCTACTACCCTGACTTGAATGGTTCAAATCACTTCGATGTGAAGATAATTCCAGTAGACTGGCACATCCTTGATATTCCTTATAATTGTGAAATGGAAAATCTAACTCAATATTTTCAGTGATCTCCAAGATAACATTTTTTGTTTTTGTCATAGACTGTGACATTATTAGATGTTCTAAACTGCTATTGCTTTTGAAAACGCATGCATCTGTAGGCAGAGATTAAGTGGAGATGCGTGGGGTGGGACTGAGTGAAAGGTAAGGTTTGTGCCAGCCTCTGCTCCATCTAGGGGTACAGACAGCAGATGTGCTTCGACTTGACTTTCTTCATTTAGGGAAGAGTCATTTGCATGGAGCTCTTAGTTATGCAAATTGAAGGTTGAGTAAATAAATACTCTTTAGCCCAGGAGGGTATCAGGACCTTTTGTGTCTTTGTTAGCCCTTTCAGGTGTGCAGAGCTGATTTATTGGGGAGAGCTTGCTTGAGTCCAGAGCCTTTGGGGCAGGAGGGGGCTGAGACCTCAAGCCCCACTCCTGAGATTCACACTAATGACACCTATTGGTCTATTGGCAGAAACACCAAAGGAGCAAAGAGAAATCCTCGAAGGGGAAGGGTAGTTTTAGGTTGTGGGCAGGGCCCACACAGCTTATGGCATATTCAGGAGGCCTCTGCTGGGGCACAGGAGTGAATAAATGAATATAGATGAGGAACACTAACTCCATGCAAGGCATCACCACAGCATGCAAAGCACTGATAGGACTAGCTTGACCAGTCCTCCTCTGTGACATCCTGTGGCTGTGGGGGACAACAGCAGAAGTGGACTGATCAAACTCTTCAGTTCTCTGCTTGCCTGGAGTTTGGTCAATACAACTCCCGTACGGACTGAGTGAGCCCAGGGCCTTGGGGTGGGCCACAAGAGTCCAAGTAGAACATCCCCAATTTGTAGCTCCAAAGGGCTAGTATAGGGTCTGAAGTCATCCCCAAGAGAAGGAAGCAGCTCTATTTTACAATGAATGTACAGGTTAGGTTATGAAGGTCAATGACATAAAGATACCGCTCAGCTATGGCTGTGTTGAAGAATTGATGTATTTCTAGACGTTCAGGTGGAGGTAAGTGAAGGCACTCATAGATGATTTGATAGTAAATTGTTGGCTCTGAGACCTAGAGGCACAGAAGAGTGTTAATGAAGACATCTCTTTAATGAGAAGCGATTCCGAATGCAGATCAACAAGACAGACACGAAGGTTACAGACCAACCTGGGGGTCATGTGTATGTACACACATAGATAACTGACAATGACTAAAGAGATTGGAAACAAGGGATGAAAGAGCTGAGAGCAGAGATTAATGGGGCTAACTGTGCAATTTGTTTGTTTTTGAATAGGTATGTTCACACATTAAAAATGCAAAAGGTTTGAAAGCATATACTAAAAATGTCTCCTTTTCTGTCCTGATCCACTCAGTTCCCTGATTTAGAGACAAGCAAGGTTATGAGGCCCTTTTATACTTCTTGAGAGATATTTTATGCATATGTCTCTGTGTGTGTACCTTTTATACAACTGGTTATATAACAAAAACAACCTCTATATCTTGATTAAAAAAACAACTTGGCAATATGACTTAAAGCTCATTTCATGTTAGTATAGAGAGAATTTTGCCATTTGTTATACCTGCTCACATCCCATTGCTGGATGTGCTATACTTTATTTAACTAGTCTCATCTTTATAAAAAATTTAGGTTGTTTCCAATATTTTGCTATTGCAATGTGTTACAATGTTAATATTGTACATCACATATGTGTGTGTGTGTATGTGTGTGTGTGTATGCGCACGTGCCGAGGGGGAGAGAGAGAGAGAGAATGAGAATGAATCAGACTATTGCTAGAATAAATTCCTAGCGAACCACATATTCTAATATGTGAAAACTCATTACAATCGCCCTGTTTGGGCTCTACAGCTACTAAACAGATGGAGATGGCTCCAGCTTTGGTTTTGAGGTTCCGTTGAACCTTACAAACTCTGCTGTGATGAATAAGTAGTAGTTCCGGAGGGCCATGTATGCTTGTCATCTTGCCTCTATGAGATGTCCTAATTTCCCCTCATAGTCTTGGGGATTGGTGACATTATTATTTTCAGATTACAGCAAAACATTAGCCTAAGGAGATACCTCTAAGATGGGTCTCTCTCACTCTCCCCAGTTGTCTGCAGGAGATGTTTGATTTTAAATGTTCCTCCACCAAAGACTCCCCCTTCCTCTTGGTATGGAAAGTAGAGACACAGTCAGAGTAGAGCTTCTGGTCACAAGGTGGGTAGGGCTGGCAGGACAAATGACCAGGCCAGTGAGGAACTAAAATTAATTTTTTTTTAAAATGATGGATTGACTTGTAGATATTTGAAAGTTGACTATAATTGAATTTTTATTGTTCAATCGAAATGCAATATATTCACTGGGCTTTTAAATTTTTAATTGAGGAGACGTAGTTGAAGTTTTAAATTACTAGCTCTATTTTGCTTTGATTGGCCACTATATAAAACTAGACAGGGTCCATCTATAGTAGCACCTAATAGTTCTGCCCCATCAATCAAATTGTGTTTCTCCACTTTATTTTCTACCTCTACTATTAACCTGTCACTACCAACCTGCTTTTATTCTTTCACATGGTGTGATGAATTAAACTAGTTAGCTGGCCAGATAGATTATACAGGGTACATTAACACTTAGTGTTTTTGATGGAGCGCTGAGCAAAACAAAAGCCATTTTTTATGGAAGACAATTAAGCCTGCCGCTTGCTGAGTTTCAGACTTTGAGGTTCTCACTTTCTCCGAGTGGGCAGATAATAGCCATGCAATCACTTTAGTGCAGGCACATTTAATTAGTTTCTTTCGTAAAAGGCTTCTGTTGCTGCATAATGGTCAGTCCTCTGAGTAGCCAGGATCCTTGCATCAGTCTCCAGCCCTCCTCCCCGTTGCTGGCCCTGGTGTTTATTTTTGGAGAATGACTGAGACACTTTTGAAGCAAACTAACTCCATAGGGTCTTTGTTCGTAAGAAATGGGCCTCTGGGTTTCTGAACAGGCAGCTCAAGAAGTTTTCCCCAATTTTCCGTGTTTAGTTGACCCAACTTCCTGGATTGAATCAGCCAGGCGCTGCTCACATCTGTGACCCCCACGTGGCTTGTCTCTGCCTCCCCAGGTAGGACATGTGGCCTGAGTGGGCCCCTAGCCGATTCCCTGTGCTGTTCAGGGCTCGTGCCTGCGCACACCTGCTTGCTCTGAGTGGAATCAAACTTGTAATCTTCATGGAAATGCCATAAGCATCCTCTCAGCACTTCTTGGCCAGGACACAGAAGTGACTCTGGTTCCCTGCAGTCCAGTCCCTGCTCCTGAGAAAGTCTAACACCTTTAGTCCCCTTGACCCCCGTCTTCGGTGGTGTGTGTGTCCAGGCTCAGGACCCGGTGTGTTTTCTGGTTTCCTCACTTCCATGTGCATTCTGGGGCAGCTGTGGGAGGCTTGTCGGCTCCTGTGGGTCTGGGGAAAACTGGGAAGGGGCTGAGGGAGAGGCTGGTTCTGTGTCCTCATCACCCCTGTGTCAATGGGGAACCTTGTGCTGTACACTTCCTGCTGACTGGTTGTGGCAGGGGGATAGTCACTTAAATGAAGGCTGATGTCTAGCACACTCTCTCTGAGGCTGGCCTGGTCCCCATGGCTCACACCCTGGGCGGGGTCAGGCAGGCGAGTGGGGAGTGGGTGGGGGAGGACAGTGAGCCCCAGGGCTCTCCTCCTCGCTCGTACCTGTGGGTAGAGGCTGCATCTTGTGTACCTCTACTTCCCCATAGAATAAGAACACAGCAACTGGCCCGTGCAGCTGCTCAGCCATCACTCCTCATTACTGCTACGTCTACTCATAATACTAATGAGGGTAGTAGCAGTCCCAAATGATGTCTTCTATGGAATCACAATGGGGCCCCTTGCCAGGATTTTTTAAAACATCAGCTTCCCCAATCCCCTCATCGCTAACATCATTCATCACCTCCCTGAGAGGTAAAATAATAGGAGCTTGCATTATTAACCTTCTACCAGGCGTGGGTGCTTTGCATACAGTATTACTGATCTCAGCATTCGGAGCCTGTCTTCATTAGTCATTATATTCTAGGTGCTGTTTCAGGTTGTATGTATCATTGGGTCCTCACAATAACCCAGTATTGTAGGGGCTCTTATCTTCCCTGTGGAAGCATGTTCGAGCAAGCTTTTCAGATCAAAGATGTCTGATAACAGCAACAGAAGCAGCAGTGGCAGCTGCTAACATTTGTGGAGGACTTAGTATGTACCAGACTCTGTTCAAAGCCCTTTGCATATATTAATTCATTTTAATCACCACAACCTCATGACCTGGGAGGTAGGTTTTATTATTTATCCTCATTTTACAAATGAATAAAGCAAAGCACAAAGAGATTAAGTAACTTTCCTAAACTTACCTGCTGATAAAGCTTCCTAGCAATGCTATAAGATAGGTATCCTTATTTCCATTTTTAAGTATTAAAAAAGAAAATCAGTAATATTTTTAGAGTGGTTGAATTTGAGCAGATTGACCCAAGAGGAAGGCCAAATTTGTTTCTCTTTCAGAGACGGAATTATTCTTTTGCTGAGGAAAATGGCTGAGTGAGCCTGTTTGTTGTTGAAAGCAAGGTGTCTGGACATCCCTGGAATTAAAGACATTTAAACAAAGATGAGGTCACTGGTCTGTAAAGTAGAAATAATAGAAAGTTTGGGGTCGGCAGCTTGAGATAGTAGAAGAACCTGAGAGAGAAGAGGGTAGGGAGAGAGAGAGACTGAGAGACTGAGACTCAGTCACATGGTGGGAGGTTAGGATTCTTGGAGCAAAGTAGTCAGTGACAAATTCCTGGTGGAGGGAGCCACCAGTGAATTTCTTGGGACAGGAATGGCTGACGTTCAGTGTGAAGCTGTTGCTGCATGTGTTGTAAATGCGCTTTGTTAAGTCCTAACCTTTAATAATAGTTTGCTACTCACACCCCATGCTGCTGCATTGTAGGAGTGAAGGGGAGGACATGGGCCAGGCTTTTCAGGCGGTGACTGACAGTCGAAGGATCGACACTTGAGTGAAAGCTGGGACTGAGTCCAACGCAGATGGCAGCAGAGAAGCAGGTTGAAGACTCACTTAGAAGCAGGTGAAGAGTCTCCCAAACTTTCTTCCCCAAATATACTCAAGGGAAACACATAAAGACATAGGGAGAAGAGGGAACCAATGGTGATTGTGTAATAATTATTTTCTAAATTGGAAGCTGTGTATCCTTTAGGGACTTAACCTTACATAACATAAAGCATCGTCTCGAATGGAACTAAACAATGAGGACATTGATTATCTCATACATCAGGTAGGATGACTTCCTGTTGGTTGATTCATTAGCTCAACCAGGTCTCCAAGGATGTAACTCCCTTCACTCTCCTCTGCTATCTTCAGGGTTGGAGTCCTCCCTAGGGTGGTGGCAGGGTAGCTGCAGAAGTTGACTCCCAGCTTTGGAGCCTGGATTTCTACGGAACTGAATTCTGCTGGACATGACCTTCTTTAGTGTCCGACCTACCCACCTGTCACCACCAAATGGCTGCAGGCTGGCACTCGATGTCTCCTCTTTGTACAACAGCACTTCTTTGTTTCTTAGTCAGGGTTCCCAGGTAGAATAAGAAGAAAAGGGAGGTGGGGAGAGTTCAAAACATAGCCTTTTCTAGGAAACAAACTAACAAACAAAATGACAACCCAGGGTGGTGGGGAAATGGTCAATTCCATGTTTGGGAGAAGAAATGTGTAAGGTGAGCTTGGAACATCTTGTCATACCAGAGAGCAAGGAAACCATCAAACACTTTGGGGACTGGGTTAAAAAGAATCAGGAGCCTACCTGAGGGACTTGTGCCAAAGATGAAGCATTGTGAGAATCAAAAAAATGTTACTGTGAATGGATTGAAATACATACGGTAGATGCATATGCATGATTTATAATGATACAAAAAATTGGTCATCTTTGTAGGATGCTAGAGAACTAATCTATTATTCTGAAAATAGGCAAATAAGAGCAAAGAACTCAATCTTTCACTTTTTTCCTGTGTGACCTGTACCTCAGAGCGACAAAATAGTTGATGGAAGTTTTTCTTTACAGAAAAATTCTGGTTACTGAATGGAGGAAGATTGATTTAAAATATCAACATTTCAATCCTTAATGAGATAATTGATCTAAGCAATTAACATCAATGCCTGCTAAGACCATTTGTTGGAAAGCTGATAGGGAACATTATAATGAATAAATCAGGCTGGCAACACCTGAACTCGTTGATCAATGTGAACATCATGCTTTATGTACCTCCTGACGTGCTGCAATAGGAACTGCACAGCAACGCCTATAAAGGCTCCTTGCCAATAAATAAATAAAAAAAAATATATTAAGACTTTCAACTTACAGAAAATATTGGGGCATAGGAACAAAATATAATATATGCACTTTTTTTTTGGATTCTAATTTAAGCAACCCGACTATAAAAAAATGTATGAGAAATCGGAAAAATTTGAACATTTACTGAATATTTGATGATATTAAGAAGTTGTTAATTTTTCAAATATGATACTGGTATTATGGTTATATTGTTAAAACCTTACATTTTTATTAGATACATAATAAAACATTTACATTTGGATTAGTATAAAGTATGTGATTTGTTTCAAAATAATTCAGTGTATGCGTGGGGGAAATAAGTGAGTCTGTATTGACAAACTTGGCCGTGTTGATAATTACTGAAGCTGGGTGACGTGGCCATGGTGTCCGCTCTCATGTTCTCTTGGCATATATGTGACCTTTTCCATAGTAAAATGTTGAAAAAAGAGAAAACGATCAGCTACGGTCAACCACCTCTGAGTCATTTTAATTCTTGTTTCTGCTGCTTTGGCTGCCTAGGGCGTGAGAACTGCATTCCCAGAGCCCCTTTAAATATGTGAAACCATTGTTGTTCACTGGTATATTGATCTTACTTTCTTGTTCTCCACTTGCCCGCCTCTCACTTCCATCATATTCTGGACCGGTGGCAGGATCCAGTGGAACAAACTGGGTAAGATAAACTGTGGAGAGTTCGTTCTCAGGACTGTGGTATTGGCCCTTGGACAGCATAGCTCTCAGTGCGTATGCTGTGAATCTGGGAGTCGCCCCAGACCACGAGTGGCTACGATCTGACATCACTTCTCCACCCCAAACATAAAGTCTTGGCTCCTGTTGAAAGATAAAGCCCATAAAAAGTGTCTGACTCTGTAACCTATTAGTTTTCAAGGGAAGGTTCCAAGAAAAAACTCATCCTCCGACGGTTCTGATACTCATCCAGATATGAGCATTTTCATCAGCTTTAATAAACATGTTAAATCAAAGGGTGTGATAGTATCAGTTGTAAAATATTCTCCAACTCTTTTCATACTCTTGACATATGCTGTGGTTTGTATGTACTAGAATCTGAGATGGTATCTGTTTTAATATAGAATTATCTAATTGCTTTTAATTTGTATATGGTAAATATTCATGAGAGTCTCGGAACACCACGATTTTCAGGGTCTCTGCTACTGACCAAGTTTGAGAAAAGAGCATTGAAGTATAATTATTTACATTTTAGTGTAAGTGAAGGATCTGGGGGTGAGTTTGATGGGATGCAGAATAGCTTCATCCTGGGTGAGAACTGAGAATAGAAAACCCCAACTCAACCTTGTCTAGTTCAAGAATGTATTTCCCTGGCAGCACCATTTCAATAAAATGACTTAGGTGAAGGTTAAACTCTCTTAGGAACATTACCCAAGCTGGGAGAGATGGTGTTTAAGTGCAATTCTTAGCTCCAAATTTTGGGCATCAGTGACTGGACCTGCCAGTCACAGGCTGTGCCATTTATTTCCTGCTTTAATGGATACAGTTAGTTGTAGTGACATAAAAAGGAAAATTAATCAGGAAAGGCTCCTTTCATTCTTTCTCATCTATGTTTAAGTAGTTCAAGATCTTAGCCAAGGGATGGAGACAGTTGTTGATAAGAAAGGAAGATTTCAGCCTGGGGTGGACCTTGAGTAAGTCAGAGTGGAAAGGGACACATTTCACTTAATTTACATTTTTAATCTGGCAAATTGGAAGGAAGAGCAGGAAGCACTAGGCCATCAGCAAATTAACTCTTACCATCTCAGCCCTCTGTTCCTGCCCAAGGCGGCGAGATGTTGCCGAGGGACATCATGCAAAAATGGAGTCATTAGAACCCCGAGGACTTGCACTTCTTAACAGTATTTGGGGTCTGTTGATGGTCTACAATCATACTCTGTGGATAGCATTTGTCATTTATTGCTGCAGGGGTGAAAACAACTATCAAAAAATACTTTAAAGCTGTGTGATTCATTCCATTAAATCCAACTACTAGTTGGATTTAATCTTTGCATGACTATCTCTCTCTCTCAAATCAATTTTCTTGTTATCTCACTTCCCTCATACCACAGAGCTGTGCTGCTCACTAGCCACGTGTGGCCACTGAGTACATGGCATGTGGTTAGTACAAATTCAGATGTGAGTATTAAGTCAACACCAAATTTGGAAGAGGAAGTATGGAGAAGAGAAAATTAAATATCTCATTAGTTTTTAAATGTTGATTACATATAGAAATAAAAATGTTGTGGATATATTGAATCAAAACATAGTATTAAAATTAACTGCATCTCTCCTATAAAACCTTTTTATACATGGCCATTAGAACACTTAAAATTACTATGTGGCTCATGTTACGCTTGTGCTGGGCACTGCTGTGCTAGACATCCTTGTGACATGTCTGATTTGTGGTACCTTGAGATCAGCAATGTGAGGTCCAGAGCGGGAGCCCTAGGTTTGCACGGCGGTTCTCTGCTTCACACACATGTGGCCTTAGGCAGCCCTATCCCTCCGTGTCCACAGTGCGCAGAGAGTAAGAGTCGCTGCTGCACTGGGTGTGTCTGAGGCCGCCTGTAACAGGCGTTGTTTCAAAGCAAGTTAGGAATGTTTTTCTGTGCCTTCTGCTTCTGGCCCGCTGCGCTCCCCCAGAGCTAATAGCTTCTCTTGCTGAGAATCGCAGACTGTGGAAAGGAGGTGTAGGCACCGGCCTTGTCGCTGAGCTGTGGTCACCATCTCATTCATACTTGCGTTCAACTTCACACCTGCATGTGCTTTGAGCATCTGAGGGTGGGGATTCCACATTCAGTTTCTTTGTTTCACCCACAGTGTATAATAGATTACGCTCACGAGATAATAGCTTAAATCATGGAAAAACAGAGGAAAGGACTTCAGTAGGAAATCATAACAAGTTTATTTTTGGAAGTATGCTGAGACCCTGTGACATCATCATGCTGTGTCTTTTGTTTCTCCTGGCAACCTGTAGGATCATCAGGCTGACTACTGACTGTTGATTGTAAGCAATATGCAGCGAGAATTCCCTGCAAAAGAGAGAGCCATGCATTTTTTTTCAAAAATAAAGAGAATGTGTCATGTCTGAAAATCTTTGTTAAACATCATTCATTGTTCCAAAATGAAGCGTGCTGGTTTGCTTTTGGTTTCTGTTACAGGTAAAGATGTGCTCCTTCATGCCTCTAATGAGGTATGACGATGATGAGAGGACGTCCCCCTTAAGCCTGCTCCGGGAGGAAAGGCGTTAGGACGCCGTGTTGTACCGACCGTCAGCCTCTGCTCGGAGAAGCGGAAGCGGGAATGCACGCCTCCCGGGGCCGTGCTGCGCAGGCCCGGCTGTGCGTCCTGCGTGCCCCTCCATTAGCTATCCCCAAAGGTCAAACTGACTCTCATGGTCTGGGGTCTATTACCACCTGCATAAATGAAGAGCAGAAACTTCAGGTGGAAGACGGAAGCAGAACAGGGACTGTCCTGTGGCTTGGCTCTGCATTCTCTGGGGAACAAAAAGTAGGCCTGGCCAGTCTCTGTCATAACGCCCATCTCACTGAGACAAATCAATCTGAAGGAGTGTTGGCCCAGACCAGGCCGGCCTCCCTGACTTACCAGCCCCTGTGACTTTCCATAGCATGTTCATCCAGTGTCGTGGGTACACGAGACCTCTCCTCGTCATGTTAGCCACATGTAACTTATATGTGTTTCACCTGAGTGGGGTGTTTGGTGACGATCCCAGCCCCAACCCAGAGAACCTCCCTATCGGGCATATTCACAAAGAAATGCATAGATAAAACCCAAGTATTAATTAGAGATCCATTTATTCGTGAGGTCTGTGCTGCAGGAATTCTGCTCCCTGACTTCTGGGGCTAATAAAGAGACGCAGAGAATATATAGTTTCACACAGACCTCCGAAAGCCGGCACCAAGGAACAGGTGACCAGAAGGCCACTTGCTTCTGACAATTTCCTCAGACGAATCTGTAAGACAAGCAACAGTCAACTCAACCGCCACAGACTTCAGTTTGGTTTTGTTCCTCTGGAATGGCCTTTAGTCTTACGTCTGCTTCGGCCCTATACTCTTCTGTGTGTCTACCTCTCCTGGGTGAAGGACACGCATTTGCTGTTCAGATAAAAGAGCGCTCTGTGAGAATGAAGGTAATGATGCCTCGGTGACCTTCAGCCGTGTCCTGGTTCCCACCATATCAATTTCAGACTGCTTTGTCAAGCTTCCAGGACCTCCCGCCCCCCTCCCTGCCATTGTCAAACACAAATCCTTTTCCCCAGGAGTGCATCCCATGCCTTTGGTCCTTTCCTTAGCCACCTCTAGAATCGCCTTCCCCTCCTCCTGTTCTGGCTGACATTTAAGGCTGTATTGAAGGCCTAGCTCTCCTGTGAAGACTTCATTGTTTCAACTTTTCTGAGTACATTCAATCAGAACCCACACCACCAACACACTATCCTGCATGGTTCTCTATTGCTCCAGGTGTGTAAACTGAATCTCCTAGCTGGTAGTGGCCAAACACCACTTGATACTTTACTTTCACCCCCCAAACCTAGCTACTGATGAGGATACTTCCCCTTACTACAAGGGAACTTCTGACGATCAGATCAGACATGGAATGAGGTCCCTTAGGAATTCCTTGTCACCAGAGGGTATTAACTAGAGGCCACTTGGAAGGGCCTTCCCACTGTATAGGTCTTAGTCTGTGTTTTGTGCATATTTCATGAATGAATGAATGTAGGGTTTTGGAAAAAGGATTCGAACAGAGTTGGAAGGGTCTAATAAAATTCTTTACTGCTGAGCTTCTATTATTCTATAAAATGGTTGCTCACTAAAACTTAAACATTTGCTACATTCATGGAAGTCTTTTCTCGTCTGAAAACAGTTTCACATTCATTACCTCATTTGATTTTAGCAAACTCATGAGAGGTGTGAAGCTTCCCCATTGCCTAAGTATTACACACGAGGAAAATAATGGAACTATAACAAGTGCATGAGAGGAGAGGGACACAAAAATATTCAGAACACATTGGCCCTCATGCTCTGGTCTGAGGCCAGTTAGTGGTAGAGGGTTTGGGAGAGAGGTCAGGGGTATTGGCAAGTCAGTTGTAGTTGACGTAACTTCTCTGGTATGGGTCTAACCTCCTCATTTGCAGTTGGCTTTGTTGCACTACCTTTTAAACCAACAGTCTATGCAAAAGTTGACTTTACTCTTGAACGAAGAAGTTAATATTAGAATTTGGGTGAACATTTTTAGCTGAGTCATAATTAATATGTGTTACCCAGTGATAGAGTCCACACAACTCTCAGAAAACCTGAAAATACCAAACCATGGGTCTTGAGAGGATATTTATGAAATTTTTTTCCACTTTGAGAACGTTATTTTGATGGGGTGGCATATAGTTATCATGTAACAAAATATTCTTATTTTAAGAGTCGAATGCGTTGAAGAGCTCAAGTAAACCATAGCAGTTTTTGCTCATACTGTCTTGTAAACCCTAACAGTATAATATCATTTCAGCAAGAAAGTTATCAGTCATATACTATGTGCAAATCATTTTGCCTAGCACCTGTTAAAGTTTGGTTATGCTTCTCCAGGAAGAGGATATTATGAAAAGGCTTGGGCAGTATTTTAAGCATGCAGTAGGAGGTGACAAATTGATCGGTGTGTATCATATGCAGTTGTTTTTGTTTTCAATTGAAGCATAACAAATTATCACAAACTTAGCAGGTTAAAAGATCATATATTTATTATCTCACAGTTTCTGTGGATCAAGAGTCTGGGCACAGCTTTGCTAGTCCTCTGTTTAGGACCTGCCAAGGCTGAAATTAAAATATTGGCTGGGTTGCACATTGCTTTCTGGAGCTCAGGGCCCTCTTTCAAGCTTTCTCAGGTTGCTGACTGAATTCAGTTTCTTATGGTTATGGGATTGAAGTACCCATTTCTATAGCCGATTTTCACCTGGGGTCTGCTCCCAGGGGGCCACATTGTTCCCTGCCAGGGGGTCCTCTCATCGGCCCTCTCACATTGGCAGCTATGTCTTCAAGGCCAGCAGGAGAATCTCTGGCTTCCTCTGTTTCTGATTTACAGTTCCTCATTGAAAGGGCTTACCTTATTAGGTTAGGCTTACCCAGGATACTCTCCCTTTTGATGAACTCAAAGTCAACTGACTTAGGACCTTAATTGCATTTACAAAAATCCCTTCACTGTTGCTATTAACACAACTTAATTATAGAAGTATAATCCCATCATATTTACAGGTCCTGCCCACCCTAAGGGGAGGACAATACAGGACATGCACACCAAGGGTGGGAATATGGAGACCATCTTAGAATTTTGCCTATTACACTGGACTATCAGAAGGTAAAAACAGCATTCTGTTTGGGAGGGGTTGGAGTAGGATCATGGGAGGGTATGATTTTTTCAGCATTATTTCTCCCACACCAACTAGGTGTTCTGGAGTTCAAATCAGTTCTGGAGTTAACATCAGATCTCACAAGTTAAAGGCTAAGTCTCACCAGACCACTCTCACTTTATTTTTTTCTTTAAATTGAGGTACAACTACCATAACATTTTATTAGTTTTTGCATTCAATATTTGTAGATTTTGCAAGTTGATCACCACAATAAATACAGTTACTGTCCATCACCATACATAGTTTCAGTTCTTTTCTTGTGATGAGTTTAAGATTCGCTCTCCCACTACTTTGAAATATGCAATACAGAATTATTGATTATAATCATCACGCTATACATTACATTTTTATGACATTCATTTATAACTGGAAATGTATAACTTTTGACCCCTTTCATCCATTAGCCCACTCCCCACCCACTGCCTCGTACAACCACCAATCTATTCTACCTATCCATTAGCTTGTTTTTCTCAGTTTTGTTTTTCATAAATTTTATATGTAAGTCAGATCATATGGTATTTGTCTTTTTCCATCTGGCTTAATTCACTTAGCATATACCCTTAGGGTCCTTCCGTGTTGTTGCACATCAGACTGTTCTGACTTTGGATGCCAGCTGTAGTTCCAGGGGGCCAGCTGAACGTCTGCCAGCTAAACTACAAATTTGGGGGATCTCATGACTACCTCTCAGACTTAATAATTCACTAGAATGATTCACAGAACTTAGGCAAGCACTGTATAAGTATATGTACAGTTACTGGATTATTATAAAGGATTACATGAACAGCCACAGGAAGAAATAAACAAGCTGGCAAAGTCTGGGGAGGTGGTGGGCACAGCCCACCGTGTCATCTCCGGGTGCGCCATCCTCCCAGGACACTGCTGCATTCACTAACCCAAAGACTTCATGAAACTTATTGTTCCAGAGGTTTTATATGAAGTTTCATTGTGCAGGTTTTCTAGGCTGAATTTTGTGTCCCTTCCAAATTCATATGTGGAAGCCCTTACCCCATAATGTGATGGTATTTAGAGATGAGGCCTTGGGGAGATACTTAGTGTTATATTAGATCTTGAGAGTGGGGCCCCATGGTAGGATTAGTAGCCTTATAAGAGAAGGAGAGAGAAAAAGTTTTGTCTTTCTTTGTATGCAAGGACCAAAAAAAGGCCATGTGAGGACACAGAGAAAAAATGGTCATCTGTAAGCCAAGAAGGAAGCCCTCAACAGGAACTGAATCAGCTGACATCTTGACCTTAGGTTTCTCTAGAACTTTGAGAAATAAATTCATTTTTTAAGCCACCCAGTGTATGTTATGTTGTTATGGCAGCCAGAAAAGACTACACAGTAGGTATGATTGATGAAAGCATTGGCCCCATGATTGAATTCAATGTCAGTCCCGGTTCCCTCCTGGGGATTTCCTTGGTCTTTCAAGTTCCAACCATGACCAGTCCCATCCTGAAGCTATCTAGGTCCCTTCTCCATCAATTCAGATATGTAACGGAGGCTCCTTATGAATAATAAAAGACGTTCTTCTCACTCAGGGAACCCCAAGGGTTTTAGGAGCTCTGTGTCAGGAACCTGAGACAAAGACCAAATGTACTCTTCATTATATCACAGAGCATATTACCAATTTTGTTTACTAGAATCTTCACAGAAAGTGCCAGCTTGACCCAACCAATTTCTGTGCTTCTTAGCAATACTTGAAAAAGTTATGTAAACTTATTCACATGTATTTATTTAAAAAATTTTACTCAACACTGAGCTACTATCTATATATGAGTATATTTGTGTGATTTTGTGTTAATTTTCATTTTTCTACACAAGGAAATAGTTAAGCAATGTTATGAAGGGGATATCGCTTCTTGTTTTGTTTCTTTTTTTCTTTTTTTTTTTTTGCTTTTTGGTATGTGGGTAGCTCCCTGACTGGGAATCGAACCCAGGCCGCAGCGCTGACAGTGCCAGCGCCGAAGCCTTAAGCCACTACACCATCAGGGAACTCCCGCTTCTTGTTTTGTTTTAGATTTTCTTTCTGAGTTCATTCGTGATTATTCTCTATCTCATACCAGCTACCTCTGACATAGATCCATGGTAGATTGGAAGTCTCAATTGGGCACCAGGACTGATAAAGGACCTCGGGAGAATTGTCAGTCTTGCTGGATGCACTTGCATTATGTCTAAGCTTTGTGGAGGCATCTTTGCAAGCTGGGGGTCTATAGGTGTAATTTGTCCTGTTTTTATTTATAATTACATTTCTTTCCAGTGCTAAAACTCAAGCACATCGCCCTTAGCTCTTGTCCAATACTTAATAAGACCTGGTTTTTCCTCACTGTTATTTTAGTGGGGTTTTCAAATCTATTTTTGCTTTGAGGATGAGAAGAGTCATCTTCATGCAGAGAAATGCTTCCAAAAGTTTTGACAGTTTTTCTTAAGCTATGTCCTATATTGCATGATCAAATGTATCCTTAGCTACAGCTGTGTGTGTCACCATTTCATCTTCATGCATGTTTGTGCTATATATGCAAACTGCTTTATATTGTTCTTTAACTGTTCCTCGGTGATTTAATACAACATTGAACTGACACTGTGTACAGAATAACGAGTGTCCTCTTTATCCTTGAGTGTCATCAGGCAATAAGGTATGCCTGTCAAAGGGTGTCAGAGACAGGTCAAGATATTTATCAGGAGTAAAAAGGAGAGGAGGAAGGCAGAGGGAAAGACATGGGAAGGGATAGCTGGAAGAAGGCATGGAATAAAAGGAGAGAAAAAGAAACAAGCCCACCTGGTAGCAGAGGACCATAAAATCAAAACCAAAAATCCTTCCCCAAACCCAAATAATTCCAAAGCAACTTCAGGTGACAGCCAACAATGAAAACTATTTAAAACATAGTTTTAAAGGCATTTAGGTTTTTGAGGTGTTCTCTTGTAGAAGTAACCTATCCCAGGCCCCAAATGGGCTAACTGAAGACCAACAACCGTGATATGGGACCAAATGGGGCAGGGACCCTAGGAAGAATGAGGACGAGGGGTGTGGGTGAGCCTGAAATTAATTGCAAGGTGGGGTGAGAAACTAATCATGTGTCATTTATAAGGCAACTGCTCTGAGGTCTCAGAGTTAGGAGTGACAGGGAAGGGCCGAGAAGAGGGTCTCTGATCCCAGTTGAAGCACACTGACCTTTGAGGCCCAGACCATTCCGGAGGGCAGCACATCTGATTATGTGACTCTGACGAAATGTCAGAGAAATGCAAACAAACAGCTGAGCCATCCCTGGAGGGATAAAGACTCCAGTTAGTAAGCTCCCCGACCAGAGAAACACGGCGATTTAGTCACCTAGGATGATTTTATTCCATCTTCTGTTAGGGGCTGCACCACATAAATCTGTGTTTTATTGCTGGAGTGAGATGCCAGAGAATTTTAGGATGGCTTTTGGCACTCTCTGAGCTGGCTGGCTGCTGTGTTGACAAGTGTTCGTGGAAAATTAGCAGCAGTAATATTAATCACCTTCTTTGTGGCTCTCTTCTCTCCATCCTTTTAGAGTTTTGTTTTGTCCTTCTCCTTTTGAAAGCAGACCCATTGCCCCGCCACACACACACACACACACACACACACACACATTCTTCTATAAGTGAAGTTAGAGAGTGAGGTAATAGTCATGTCCTGGAACCCTTGGCAGGGTGTCAGTTGTGCGACACTGTTGTCATGCTACGTATCTCATGCCTCAAATTCTCTGAGCTGTGGCTTGCTGGGAAAGGGAGAGAAAACAAAGAAATGTGGTGCTGAGGAACATGGAAGTATGGCCAATTTTCTTCCTTGATCGGCACATACAGCTTGTGCAATACAAGAGTATAACAAAAAAGAGAGATTGGACGTAGACAGGTGAGGGATTTGAAGATACACAGACACAGATCTGCACATATGCCATGCACTCATGAGGCAATAAAGAGAGCAGTTTATTTGGGGGGCCAAATGCCATGACAACTGATGCTCTCATTCTCTGTTCCACTCTGTCAGATACCGTCCTATCAAGAGCTGATTTGATTTCTTCCCTCTACCATTGCTACTTCCTATTCTTTATAGTTCCAATTTTACTCCTTTCCCCTAAATTATCTCCCCAAGGTTTTGCCGTTGCCCTTCCTGCCTCTAATTTTGGGCAACCACATCTATTCCATGTCATCTCTCTGTTGATGACTTCCAAAAATAAATCTCAAGCTCTGCTTTCTCAAGCAGGAATAGATATTGCAATTCAGCCCTGGGTGAGATAAAGGGAGCAAAGATAAAGCATAGCTTGTCTTTGCAATTGCATGCCTGGGTCTGTAGGGGGCAGGATGCTGCGTTACTTGTAAGGAGCAGGCTGGAATTCTGTCTACATTCTGTTTTCCTCTGTCTCCTGAATATGCTGGACTTGGTCTTACCCAATTAAATTAGGTAGGGCCTAGTGAGGACTTGTCATGGAATCTAGCTTGGAGTTCTGTGCTTAGGACACAGTGAGTTCAGACTAGTAATTCCCCTAAGCCTGGGAGCCAGAATGCTTGGATTGAAAACCTGAGTCCACCTTGTCCTTGCTGTGTGCTCCTGCACAAGCTTGGTGAGCAGCCCTCTACTTTGGCTCCTTATATGCAAAGTAGAATGATAATTGGATAACTGCCTTAGGATCCCCATGAGGATTAAGTGAGATGATGCATGTAAAACGCTGAGCCCTGCACATAGTAAGGACTCACTAAATCTTAGCTATGTCAAGCCATTTGGCTTGTTTCTCTCCCCAAAGAGAGAAGGCTGTCCTTTCCAAGAAGCCTGTGACAGGAAACCAAAAGCATTACTGTGGAAAGCTCTTTTGTGAAATGAAACGCTGCACCCAGGCCTGCGGCTTTGTACGGATTCATTTATTGCTCATTATGAACAGGTTGATGAGAAGTAGGGGGGTTAAAGATGAGTGAAAAGCTTTAGGATGGAGTTTATCCTGTTTTCTGGGCCCAGCTCTTGGAAAACTGATTAAATGAGAGTGGGGCTGTGCAGGGCTGCCCTACTTAAGGCTTTTGTCAGCACTTCCTTTGTAGATTCTAATTTCCAGGGCATAGAAATGGCTGTGTTGAAAATATTCTCTGAGGGCCTGAGCTTGGTGTGGAAGATCTTTATCAGGCACCAAATAATATTGTCAAGTTTTAAAGGAGGAACAGAGAAATAAAAGGAAAAAAATGTTGGAAAGGGGAAGTAAAAGAGTAAGATAGCAAAAGAGAGAAAAGAGTAGAGTGGAGATAAGAGAAGGTGAGGAAGAAGAGGAAGAAGAGGGAAGAGAAAGAATTTAGGGCTTTTTAGACATGCGCTTTAGAACGGCACCTCTATGTCAAGCGTTTCTCCAACACCCTTGTCTAGGCCCTGCGCTCTTGTGATTAACCAAACGGTGATACTGCCAGCACTGAGCTTCCTGCTGTCCGTCTGTCCCTAAGAAACATTCCCTCTTTCCGCAAGTTGAACCCACTGTTGTTGCCCGCCCCCATTTCTGCCAACATGGAGTTTACCTCACTCCTTCTTTATCAAAGAGCTATACCAACCTGACCTCTGGCACCTTTCAAATTTTGGGCTGGTTCCCTAGAAAAGTTCTCTTCCTGGATGGTACCAAATGGGCTCTGGACTAAAGGCAAGGCAAGGGCAAGGATCTACAGAGGAAAATAAGGCCACAATTAGGTCTCACTAGCTGAATTCTGGGGTTGGGTGCCCTGAGTGTGAGGACTCCCAATCCCTGTGGTAGAGTCTCTGGTGGTAACTTGAGAGGGTCTAGGGTTGGGTTTGCCGTGTTGGGCCAGGCATGTACAAAAGCGGTGTGAGTGGCAGGGCCTCCAGCCCTATAGGAAAGTGAGGGGTTCTTACCACACACTAAAGGAGAATTGTTAGGGATGTCCTATCCTGCTCTGAGAGCTCTGGGAATTAATAACTAATATACAGAGAGGAGCTCTGTATATTTCTTCAATATTTGGTGTAGTTCTGTCAACCCTGGATGTGGTAACTGTGAAAGAGCAGCCTGGAAGACTACTGCATGTGACTAACTTTCTTTTCCCTACCAAGACCCACTAGAAACAACTGGAGAGGATTAAGACAGATGTAAACCCAAGAGCAGAGCAAAGGAGAAAACTGAAGAAGCAAAGTCACGTAATGTAGGAAGCAGGAATACGGAGAGGGGACAGGGTAGCTGATTTAATGAAGTGGAGGCAGCAGCAACTTAGTGTCCTTACATCGTGGAGGAGGTAAGCAGTTGTGCAGAACTTCAGAACGTCCCCAGACCTGGAGGAAGTGCCGAGGTCAAAAGCTGATACCAGGGGCATTGGCTAAGTGAGTGCGGACAGGTCTGATTCCGAGGTCCCCCCTCCCTCATGCAGACAGGCCATCACTCATCTGAGTATGAGGGACAGAGGGACAGGGTGGTGGTGATGAAACGCAGAGCTGAAAATGGGAGGGATTTAATGACAATGCAAAAATTGAATTGTAGAACACCCTCATATCTACCCTCCTCCAAAGTTTCTAAAAAATCCTGCACAGAGGTGTCGTTACAGGCAGGGGATTGGATGAGCCTTCTCTGGACGAATCTGGGGAGGCTCACAGGGATGTCCAAGGGAGGACTCAACTGGAGCCACATTGACCAGGTTCTTGTCTTTGCATGAGAAAGAATTCGAGAGTGAGACGGATGCAGGAAAGCACAGGAAGTATATTGAAAAAAAAGTACATAGTTGAGAGGAATGTGCAGCTGAACTCAGAGATTGAGTCGCACTGAGGAAGTTCTGATCATGGGTATTTATACTTGTACATCGTGGGGGCAGGTTTTGGTAACATCCCATTGTAATAAACACACTGTAAGGGAGATTATAATAACATTTTAATTAGCTAAAGGTCAGGTTCTGGTCAAGGGTTGCTGGATGAAACTGATTCTTGTGCTTCTCCAGCTGCAGGTGCTGGATGCAGTCACTTGTTACTTATGTAACCAGGAGGTGCCTCACGTTTTATCCTGGAGGGGGTTGTCAGTCTCCTGGCCTACCTGCCCTGCCTCAGTAAGGGTCATAAGTTGACACGTTTTTCTAACTAGCTTTTAGTAATTCATTTGTAGATGTAAATGGCCAAGCAAAGACCACAAAATTTTTGAGGAATTCTTCCAATATATAATAAACCAAACAAAGAACATAGAATTCCCCCTAAGAAAAAGAGACAATTCAGGGAGAAAAGTAAAATCTAAAATATACATAATTATGTTCTCAAACAGATGGGGTAAATATTATTGGCTGATGCTCAGCTAATGCTGATATTAAAGGCTTCAATTGGCAAAGTCAATTGACCAGAATCTCTAGGGCAGAGGAATGATGAGTGCTTGCATCTAACCTCTAATCTTTGGCACCAAGGCTTAGGTAGGTCCTAGAGAACTGATACGGAAGCCAGATCAGAGTATTCGCTTTAGTAACGAGGGCCCCTTGGTTGCCAAAGGCCAGGGCAAAGCCAAGCAGGACAATGCAGAGAGGACCAACGGCCAAGCTGCAAGGCCTCCTCCTGGAGCCTCGACAGTGTCTCCTAACTGTGGGTGAGCTGGCTCCACTGAGCAGGCTCTGTAACTCCAGAATGATTGCTGCAGGAAAGACCACTGCCCCTCTCCCAAAGCCTGGGGTTGGCACAGTGCTTCTAGGTACTCACCGCTTCTAGAAAACCAGGAGGAGTGCTGGGGATTCTCACTGCTGCATGCAGGAGACCAAGCAAGGGAAGTGGTGGAGATGATTTTCTTCTCCACACCAGTGTGTGATTTGATGGATTGGGCTTTGCAGTGAACAAATAACCTCTCCTATGGGGAGATGGGGGTGAAGGGAGAATAGAGAACCATAAAAGTTTGGTAGAATATTACTGTCTGCTGTGCAGAAAGGCATATAAATTGGCTCCTGTGGAGACCTGGAGATGATGGAATGGAAGTCTCCCCACCAAGGACTGTGGGCTATTTTCCCTCGCCCAGTGACAGTTACATGTGAAGGGAACCCTGGGACCAGTCTTTGGTGTAAGAGGGCTGGGAAGAGGAGCCTCTGGGGATTTTGACCCAAACAATCTTGAGTGAAGAAGCTAACTCTTGGTCTCTTAATAACAGATAACATCAACCAGGATTTAACAGGATAAACTACCAGAATCAGGAATTAGCACGGATTCCTAAAGTATCTTGAATTCTAAAGAGTTAGAAAATCCTGTTCGTATTTCAACTCTTCCAACCTCAAATAACCTGTGACTATGTGAAAGTCTATAGTTTCTATCAGTTTCAGTTTCCCTCTGTGTAAATTGTTACTTGGAATTGTTGCAAACATTAAATGAGAATTCATTCACCCCATCCATTAAAGTCTTATTTAAGCTTTGGATTTTTTTGGACATCTATCATGTGTCAGGTGCTGTGCTATGGGTGTAATGAAAGAACTACGTAGAAGTTAAGAAACGTTAGTTTCTTCTCTCAGACTATTTTAGTTCTTTGGGTATTCAGTAGTCCCAGTCAGGGCCTCAGGAATTCAGAGCATCATTGCAGGGGAGTAGGGTTGGCTGTTCGGAAAGCAGGAGAAAGTCATTGTAGGTGATCATTCATGCTCTGGCTAGGCTTGCATTAAGAATGTTCTGGCACTATGTCCATCCATCAGAGCTGCCTGCATTGGTTAACTGTTCTGAACTCTGAAGTCTCTGCCAAGCAACAGCCATTTCCTCCTGGCCTGTCCAGCCCTGGCACCTCTAAGCAGGGCTCAGCTCCATCTTGGGGACACTTACGGTGGCAAGAGGTCCTTTAGTGTCTGCGATCTTTGCACTGTGGACAACTGTAAGTGAGGTCACCTCCTTTCCTCAGAGGGAGCAATGGTCTGATGAGGTGCTCTGGGTCATGAGGTCTGCCTCTGTCTGCTTAGAACTTGACAGAAAGCAGCTGAGTAAGGATGACTAGCCCCTTAATGGATGCTAATTACTGCTTGCAGTATCCCTGTAGGTCAGAGGATAGGATTCTGTCAGGTCTGACATGCTGTGGCTGGCGGCAGGCTGGCACTTACATTTGATTAGGGTTGTGGCTAGTTTAGCACAGCTAGAGGGAACGAGATGGAGAGCCTGAGTCTTATCTAACTTTCAGAGTGCTGGTTTGCAGTTACTTTCTTCTTCAGTGAAATTCCTACAATGAGCTTTGGCCTTTGTTTCCTCTACCTCATCCCCAAATATCCCACATGCATTTAACCTAGGACCCTTGAGGTGTTTTCTGAGCTCTACCTTCCTTGATGGAATTAGAACCAACAATTCTAGAAAGTATGAGTTTATTCCAAGCCCTCTTTTGCTGCATCCCTGCCCTATAGCTTTGCAATGCTTTTGTTTTCAGTGTAGAGGCAGATTTAAAAAAACACTAGAGTAATTAATGGCATTACAAATTGGAGAAGCAAATGGCAGTCCTCTTAAAGCTAACCTCTGGTTCCTGCAATAAAGCAGAGATTTGTATGGGCTCCTATGTAGTGCATCATTTTAAAACGTTATTTTCTAAGTGCTCTTTAGTTCTGTTTAATCCAAAGTGGCATATGGAACGTGTCACTTGTGAATGTTTATTGGGATTGAAATGGACTCTTAAGAGGTGAATGCTGAGGGGATTGATATTAATAGTGTCCATAGAAGCCATCCAGAGGATAAGTGATGGGCCAGCCCTTCCCCTTCCCAGGAGGTGGGGGTGGTTCCTGCTGGGGCTGGTGCAGAACAATGCAGGTTGCAAAACTCTGCCTCATCTCCAGCTGTTTTGGACTATAGGAACTCGAATTCCAGTGCAGGCTGGGGAAAAGTTGCCCAGCAGAGAAAATAAGATGCAAGTTTTTCCTCTTGTTTAAGTGAGGAGTTTAACATTGCAAAGAGAGCCTTCAACTTTGGCAGTGCCCATGGGATGTGCATGCTTGGCCTCTCTCCATTTCTGGGGTAAGTTCATCAAGACAAAAAGGGCTCTTGTCTCAGAAGGAGGGCTCTGGAGGTGAACAGAGTTGAATCGAAGGAAGAGCTTTCACTTTTGGTCACAAATGCATGGAGGCAGCCAGAGATACTGCAGGTACCTTAAATTTGCTATGAAGTTTAAAAAATATTTTTCAGTGAGACACTAATGCAGTTAAATAAGTGTTAATACACTATCTTGGTTGACAAATGTGTATTTTTTCCACTTTTTTATTAAGGTATAATTTCCATAAAGTAAAATACACACTTTTTAGTGCATAGTTCTGTGAGTTTTGACAAAAGCATCAAGTCACTTAACCAACACTCAACCCAAATGTACAAGAGTCCCATCACCCCCCAAAATTTATGGGTACTCCTTTGTAGTCAGGCCCTCAGGCCTTGATAATCACTGATACATTTTCTGTCTATGATTTTGCCTTTTCTAGAATGTCATATAAGTGGAATTATATAGTATGTAGTCTTTTCAGTCTGGCTTTTTTTCACTTAATATTGAAACATTTTTCATTTAGTATTGCATTTGAGATTCACCCATGTTGTTTATGCATCAGTACTTCGTTCTTTTTCAGCATTCTATTCTAAGCATTCTATTCTAGGAATGCACCATAGTTTGTTTATCTGTTTCTTAGAAAGGGTATAGTAGGATTGTTTCCAGTTTTTTGGCAATTGTGCATTAAACCACTGTATGCAGGTTTCCAAGTGAACATGTCTTTATCTCACTTGGGTCCATGCCTAGCTGTGAGGTGGCTGGGTTGCATGTAAGTGCATGTTTTACTTTGTAAGAAACTGCCAAACAGTTTTCCAAAGTGAGTGTACATTTTGTATGTCCACCAAAGAAGGATGAGGTTTCCCCATCCTTGACAGCACTTAATACATTCATTTTTTAACCTAGCCATTATGATAGGCATATAATGGCGTCTCATCATGGTTTTAATTTGCATTTCTCTAACGATTAATGATGTTGAGCATCTTTTCACATTTTTTATTTGCTAACTGTATATATTCATTGATGGAATGCCTTTTCATCTTTTACCCATTTGAAAGCAAATTGTCCACTTGAGAGAAATCATAGTACTTTGTTTTGTTTTAATTTTAGTATTATTATTTTTTTGTTAGACTAAAATTTTCATCTCTCTGTTAGCCTGACTAGCTAAACTGTTCCCACAGTCTTTAGCTGCAAGAAAGACATTGAGATCATCATTTAGTGTATAGAGTCACATTTTCTCTAAGTCAGACAGCAGAAAACTATACTACGTGGAACATTTTTCTGGATGGCTTTGGAAATAAAAAAATAACTGCTTCCATTCCCTCTGGACCAGCCTACCCTATCCAGTGAAATGGGGTCATTAAGCCAGATTCCCCTTATAGGGGAAGAAACAACCATAGGCCATTCTTTTAAGAGGGTAACTTGTTTTTCCTAGAGCTATAAGACACCAGAGGATTATAGGATTTTGGTTTTTAAAATAGCCTAAGATTTCCTCAGGGCAAATATTGATTATTTGTGACTTGAAGTCTTAAATCAAGAAGGACAACTTGCTTTAGATGTCACTTAAAAAATTAAAAAGTTGATGCATTTGTAAGGTTGACATGGTTCTTTTAGACATAAGACACACATAGAAGTAATAGCAACCTGTATTACTTACAGATTGAAGAAAAAATAAACAAGACCTTGACATATTTTCTTGTTTTGATGGAATATACTTGTAGTGAACTTCCTTAGGATTGCTCCCAGCTCCCAGTGTTTTTTATCCTCTTTCTTGACACCCACCTTCTTTCTCATCTTCCACAGGTCTGGGACCTCAGCAGCCTTGTTTGTAGTATCTAACCACACCCTCCTACTTGGCCAGAATCGGTGCAATCAGAGGTGGTTACCAGACTTGGTCTGAGCCAACCAGATCTTCTCTACTGTTGTTGAATCTGAAATAATATCAGTTTGGGGGGCATGACATTTCTTGTCATGTGGCCTTGGAGAAATCCATTCTGCAAATAAAATTAAAATGAGCCTGATTCTTGGAATGACAAAGATTAAAGACAGAGAAAGACCATTGCCTAGATTCCTGTCCTTAAGCCCCTCCACACTTGAAACTAGAAGGTTTCTTTTTTTTTTCTTTTTGCTTTTTTGGTATGTGGGTAGCTCCCTGGCTGGGAATCGAACCCAGGCCGCAGCACTGACAGCGCCAGCACCAAAGCCTTAAGCCACTACACCATCAGGGAACTCCTTCCACACTTGAAAACCACAAGCACTTCCATATGCTTCCATAAATTCCCTCTTAGAAAAAAGGTAGCTTGAGTTGGCTTCTAATATTGAAATCAAGAGAGTCTCAACTAAGGTAGCATTAGATGATCTTAGCTAGGAAACCCTTATATCTGAGTTGGCATCCTGCAAAAACTAAGTCACAACTGACACAAATGCTGGGCTTAATAATGTCAAATGAATAACTGGAATTGAGAGTGGACACAGTCAACTTAAAGGTAGGGCTCAATGAAGAAATGGAATTATTTCTTTGTTGCAAACTTTAGGAAGGATCTTAGCTTTGGCATAGATCTTTGGGTTTATATGTTTCGTTTTGCACACCATTTGACACAGAGCAGATCTCTTTCTTGAATTTGGCAGATGGCTGTCTGACCTCTTATTATATCAGATGGTTCAGTTTAGGATCTACACAGACCTAGGCAATAAATGTTATTTTCTGATGTAACATTCATATTTCTTCCTCCAGACCCTCTTATAAATATTTTAAGACAGTTATTGCTCTTAATATTCTCTTGGGACTGCTTTTCTCATTCACTTCTAAGGCCATCAGGAGATAATGAAGAAATTTTTGCTAGCAGGCATTCCAATTTAGATTCAAAAACATTGATCAAATTTACTCTTTGCTCCCTGGTTGTGTGTTTATGATTCATGTTCCTAATGCCTCATCTCATATCATTTCCAATGCACTGTAATCCACCCCTAGAAAACGGTCTGCTTGGGACAGGACATTTTGATACTATGAAAAGGACTCACCTCACACAGATTGCTTATGTCAAAAAAAGTCAGTCCCACTATTGGGGGGCTTACAAGATTGATGATGGGAAGAGTAAAATGGAGGCACCTATGTTGGTACCTGTATATAATAGATGATCAACCTGTTTGGTGAGCTGAATGAATTATCCATGACCAAGTCAAAGCTGCTTCATGTAGAAAGAATTTGTTCATATGCTTTTCCCTCAATGTGGAAAGAAAGGGGCCTTGAAGCCTGAGGTTAGATTTCTCTCTCCTCACTTCAAGACAATAGCTAATGCTGGGCCTACGGGCACAACACCATTTTGTAGCTAGTTTTAAAGTGTCACAGACCAGCTGGGAAGTTCTCAGAACTCCAGAGTTGCTGGGCTGTGTCAGACTGATGAATTATGTAAAACTTGTTTTCCCCGAGTATTATTAATCATCCTCAAGCAAATGAAGACATGCTAATTAATTTGTGGTGGTTTTTACCTGCAAATGCCAAAGGAACTAAACCAAATTAAATCTTCTATTCTCTTTAGGACTAGCACTCTGTTAAACACCCTATGACTTACCCAATTCAATTTGAAAGATGTGGTTCTTTGGAAAGTTAGTTTGCCTGTGGTTTCAGAATGCTAATATGTCTTTTTTGAAAGTGTAGCCAACATTTTACACATAATGACTTGGAAAGGGAATGGATGGAATTCATTGTTATAATTTACACCGGACCCAGACTATACCAGACTCTGCGTTCCATACCTTACCTGTGTTATCTCATGAGCAGGTATTACCGTATTATCATCTAATTGTACACATGAGGAAACAGACTCAGAGACTTTTTGTAAGTGTCCCATGCCACACAGCTTCATGGTATTGAACTAGAATGCACACCCAGGTCTGACTGGTCACGCTTCTCCTCTGGAGGCCACCTGCTGCGTGTGAGAATTTTCACCAGCTGGACACCTCTGCGCTATGCATTGTACACTTTCCACTGCTTTGGAAGCATGAGTGTTTCCTATTTTATTTTTTTTCTATTGGAGAAGAGTTTTAGAGAAAAGAATTCAGGGTATTCTAATGATTTTCATCATAGCAGCATCATGTGTAATAATTCCATCTCAAGTACATGTATGCTCTGATTCTGAACCAGGTCATGTCCTTTAAGTAACAATTAAAATATTGTTGCTCAGATGAGAGATGCTTCTCCATCCATGGCTACGAGTGTGCTATGGGAGCCATGTTTAATGTGTCTCCAAAAGCAAGTGGTCTCTGAACATACCAACAGGACACTGGGAAGACAGAGCAAGTCAGGGACTCTCATTGATTATAGATGGTTTGCAAGGCATGGTACTGTGCACCGTATGTCCTTGTCTAGTTCAGTGTTCCTGGTTCTCCTCCCCGCCACTGACAGAAAAAATGAAATTGAAGGGGTATGTTGACTGCCATTACCTGTCATGCCCACCGAGAGAATGATGCTGGCTAATGCCTCAGATTGCTTGGGTGTCAAAGGGGAGTCATTCTAATATACCTCCTGACAGCAAACCCCATCGAGGATGGGCATGCTGGATCAGCCCTGGCTCCAGGGCTGGTCATACTCCAGACAGGAATCCAGGCAGTAGTGTCCTGGCCAAAGTGCCTTTTGGGGACTTGGAGCTTCCTTTCCTTCATGCACATTGGGGTGATTACCAGCCCTCTTCTCAGGACTCAAAGGCACTACCAGAACTGCTGTTAGAGGAGAAACCTATGGCACACTTTATTCAAGAGAAAGAAATGATGTAAACTGATGTGCGCTCTGCTGCTGCTTTGGGTGAAATTTGAATTATCTTTACTGCTAATTGTTTTACTTATTTTTGTGCTCTCCAAATTATAGAAATACTAGTGATATGTGTGTGTGTGTGTGTGTGTGTGTGTGTGTGTATACTCTCTGGACGGCCCTCATACACACACACACACATACACATAAACACACACACACACACACACACACACACACACACACACAGGCATAAAAATTCAAATTTGGATATCTCACCCCTCCACTGTTTCAAGTAATAGACGTCCTTATTTTGCCGACAAGTTAGTGACATGCACAAGAGCATGGACTCTTACATTTTTGTTTGTCAACTATGTCACATGAGGCAAGTCACCTTCTCTTGGAGCCACGCTTTTGTTTTCGGTTTTGTTTTCTTGCCTGTGAAATGGGATGACTATACCTGTCTTGGAGGGCTGTGCTGAGTGAGGAGTACACGTGAATGAAATTAGCAGAGTCTAGCAAATAGAGGGTGCTCAAATAGGCATTTTTTCTTTTGCTAAGATGAAGACCATTGCTTTTTATTTCTAGAAGTTCCAATCCCCTATCCCTCCTACACACACACATACACACACACACATACACACACACACACACCACCACCACCACCACCACTTCCCTGTGTGCTTTCCAGGCAAACATGGCAATATTACGTGGTAGTTCTTGCAAGTCGCAGGCAGCATGAATAAGTTAAAATTTTCCTTCCATTTCTTTTCTTACCCCGCCCTCCTCTACAGTGTAGACAGAACAAGAGAGATGTGAGTGAGAATTGCACCGTGTAGTGCTCAGCTTTTGCCTGGCTCCTACTCAGAACCTCCTTGCACACGTACATGTAGGAGGACACATACACGTTTCCTCTGTATGTTTTATGCTCCTCCCTTCTTCCTTTGCAGATGTCCCCATCGCACATGTTCTTTTCTTTTTCTTTTGTCTTTTCATGGACGTTTGGATGTGTTTCTGCTGGAATTAGAAATAGTGGCAGTGCACTCTAAAGTGGCACCGTAATGCATGTGTTGGGTGGCATTGTCAGACCCTCAAAAACAGGAAAAATGCTCCCACTGTCTCAGGGGCCTGTGAGATGGGAAAGTGGCAAGGGATGTTGGGGGAAGAGTGACCAAGGGAAAAATTATTGTTGCTTTCTCCAGGAAGAAAGAAAGGATAGAGCGAGCGATAGATGAGTCTTTATTTTCCTGGAGACCGAATTGAGTACGTAACTGTCTTAGAAAGAACATCAAAATGAATCCCTCGGAATTCCACTGCCCCTCCAGAGAAGCAGCACTAAATTGTCTCTCTTTGCGAAGCCCTTCCCAGACCCTTATTATCTCCTTTGCTGGAATAATCTTTTCTGGAGCCAGTTCTAAATTGCAAGACTTTGTTCTATCTATTTTTTTTTTTTTTTTTTTAGTTCCCTGGCTGGGAATTGAACCCAGGCGCCGCAACATTGAGAGCACTGAAGCCTTAAGCCACTATGCCACCAGGAAACTCCCTGTTCTTTTTATCCTAGTTATTATTATTATTATTATTTTTATCAGTTTTAGCTTCCCTGGCTTGAAAGCACCTGGTAATGTCAGCCAGGTTCCCTATGTGTGTGTGAGGTGCTCACCTGATGACAGAGATGTGCGAGACAGCCTCTAAGAGTGACCTAGTGATCCCCGCCCCGTGACAGGCACATCCTTGTGCGCCCTCCCCAATACTGTGCTGTGGTGGAACTGTGCACCCCACAGCACGATGCGGAAGTGATGGTACGTCACTTTTGAGATTAGATTATAAAAGATGCTGCGGCTTCCAATGTGGCCACACTTATTCTCTCTTGGATCACTTGCTCTGGGGGAACGGGAGCTGCCAGGTTTTGGGGATACCCCAAAAGCTCTATTGGAGAAGCCCATGTGGTGAGAAACTGATGTCTCCAACCAACAGCCATATGAGCAAACATTCTTGACGTTGTATTTTTCAGCCTCAGTCAAGCCTTCAGATGATAGCAGCCCCGGCTGATAGATCGCTTCACAACACTCTTATCAGAGACCCTGAGCCGGAATCACCCAGGTAATCCAATTCCAGACTTCTGACTTTCAGAATCTGTGAGCAAAGAAATGTTTGTTGTTTGAAATCACCGCTAGAAGCTGAGAAGAACCTGAGATCTTACCCTACTTGTAAGCTAACAAATTAGCCTACCACAGTTCTATGGACACTAGTAGAAGTCCCAGGACTCCTGAGTCAGAGACAGAGGACTTGTATGACACACAGCACAGCAGTCAGCTGGAGCTGATGTTTACATTGGTTCCTGTTGCCCCCTACAGCCTTCAGGGGTACACACAGGTGGGTGCTGTACACATAACGGGTTTGCCTTACAGCTGAGGAACCTGTAACTTAGGAAACCCCAATCTTTTATAATAAAGTGCCAAGAAAATCTGCTCAAACTTTACCCTGGGTGAAGGTATTATTTTTATTATACTGAATGGCAAATAATTCTGGCCTCTGCCCACAGGGATATACTGTTTCCATCTTCCACAGTTGTTTGCTATACAAATAGCCTAAAAAAAATAATCTGGACCAAAAGTGGTCAGTGCCCCTACTCACAAGAAACACAAGGGGCCCAGTGGAGATTTGCCTGCGGCAGCGACTGAGTTTTGGAATAATTTTCTGTGCAGCAATAGGTAACTAATGCAATGCTGATGCCTGTGTCTGGGCCTCACCCCTCGGAGGCACTGAGGGCATGCGGGCAGGGTTGTGTCTGCTGACAGAGAATGCCTGCAGGGGCTTTGGCTTTAGTTACAGGGGAGGGTACAGGAAGTGCTCTGGTCTTAGAGTGTGATAAAAAGGGAGAAGAGGAAAAACAAAGGAAAGGAAGGGGCCACCAGGGAGAACTGACTGGATCTGGCTGCTTAGTTTCTTCTAGAAACAAAGGTTTTACATTGAGCCAAGCTGCAGGGTCCAACCTCTTGGCTTCCCTGGGCCACATTGGAAGAAGAAGAATTGTCTTGGACCACACATAAAATACACTCACACTACTGATAGCGGATGAGCTAAAAAAAAAAAAAAAACCCCAAAAAGTCCATGCATAATTTTCATAATATTTTAAGGAAGTATTTTGAATTTGTGTTGGGCCGCATTCAAAGTTGTCCTGGGCCGCACGTGGCCTGTGGGCCTCGGGTTGGACTAGCTTGACTTAGGGAACAGTTAGATTTGTAAAAGAAGAGAATTCATTACTTGGCATCTTGTTCTGTTAAAAAAAAAAGCTTTTTATCTTTGCTAGTAAACTCCATTTTTGCAAAATGTGGGGGTGTTGGTAGTGGTTATTTTTCATACGTCCCCCCCTAGTTAATGAAAAGGATGTGCCCTTCATTTTGAACCAATCCATAGAGAACCAAAATTAGAGCATTCTCTTTGAAAGGCACATGAGTGAAAGTACTTAACAGACTGTTTTTGTTTATTTGTATTATTCTGTGAAAATAAATCAATTAAGAGTTATCTTGGGGTTTCTGCCATTCTAAGGAGAATATAGTCCATTCTCCTCAGGAAAGCAATTGAGAGAACAAAGAATCAGAGAGTGATTTTCATTCGAAATTAGATTCGGTTTTATGTTTTCATTCAGTTTTAAGCATAGAAAGTTTTGGAACTATTAAATGATGCTTTTCATGGAGTCATTTTTAGAAACACAGAAGGGCATCCAGAAGTGTGAATGAGCTTCCATTGGCCCATAAAGTAAACACCTAATATGCTCGATATTTATCCAGGCTCCCCCGGCTGGGTTTGCTGATTGGACCGGGCTCCTGCACACTTTATTAGTTCTTGTATTAGATATTGTAATTGTAATTCCATAGCTGGTTATCTAGATTGGCAGGCAGCAGCAGCTCTCTATAAAGTCACCCAGGACACACAGTCTCGGTTATAGCTTGAGGGATGGAAGAGCATAGGTTAAATGTGAACTCTTTAATTTGTCTTAGTTTCTTCATCTCTCAAATGGGAACTGTAATATTTATACTCGATGTAGCTGAGAAGTTTAATATGCTGAAGTAGATAAGGAGTTTAGCAGTGTTTTTGGCGTATAATATTATTCGATAAATTAAGGCTACATCTGGCTCTGTCATGTCTTATTTGATGATTACATCACAGAGCAATTCACACTTCTCATTTGTACGGAGGTCTCACGAACGTGGGGGTAGGTATGTGCCTCTCTTACCGGACACGTGGTAAAGTCTCTTAACAAATGCTGGGGGAGTTCCCTGATGGTGTAGTGGCTTAAGGCTTCGGCGCTGGCGCTGTCAGCTCTGCAGCCTGGGTTCGATTCCCAGTCAGGGAGCTACCCACATACCAAAAAGCAAAAAAAACAAAAACAAAACAAAACAAATGATGCTGGAACAATTGAATAAAAATATATAAAAAAAAAAACCCCAAATGCTGGCTCTTGTCATTTTGATGCTAGAAAGATAAATCTCACTCAATTACCAAACTTTGCATATCCTGGCTATTCTGAAAGCATATTGATTTTAACTTTCTCTTGAGCAGAAAGGCTGTTCATGGAAAGTTTTTCTAGAGTTTGGAATTTCTAATGGGTTCAACCTGTTTTATGTCTTGAGTGGCAGTGTCGTGCCGGGAGTCTTGGCCCTCTCAGAGAGTTGTTTTTCAGGAGTGCAAAAGCCCTCAAGGTGTAGGCAGCACGTCAGGACAGTATACCTCAGGCTGGTCATAGCCTGGAGGACATCATCGTGTGGCTCTGATGGTGCGAGCAGGCTGTTCATACTCCAAGGGCCTCGCAGGGTGTTGCCAAGGAGCCTGTTGGGGTGGCACATGGCCTGACGCCTCAGCCACATCCCTGTGCACCATTCCTGGGCACGCCTCTCCTGGGGCTCCTGCCACAAGGGCCTGTGCGGCTCTGCTTAGGGCTTCCTTGGGCCACAGGAGCCTCTCAGCCCGTCTGTGGTAGGTTGGAAGGATGCGGAAGTTAGCCCTTGTAACCAAAGGACTTGGAGATTAGATGCCAAACTCCTTTGCCATTCATGTGGGGGAACTTCAAGGGGTCCCCTGCCTGTTTCCCAGTGTGACTGAGCCCCCACTTGCCCAGAGCGGTGCCGGGGGTGATAACATTCTCTGTCTGCTTCCTTCTCTGTCCTTTCTCACTTCTCTACTCTCTTAACAATGCCTCCTAGGATCACCTCCCAGACAAGCTCGTATCCTGTCTCGGAGCCTGCTTTGAGGAAACCAATGTAAAACAAAGGATACACTCTCATTGTTTCAATTCCTTGGTCAGCAATTCTATGTGCCCTGTGGGGGCTCATTCCCCAGAATCCCCTTCTCCATATCTCATAGGAAGGAAGGAAAGCAATTTGACATCCTAACCATCCACAATATAAGTGACTTCAAATTCTTCTTCTCATTTATATTTCATGTCAGTGCTGTGATGTGGCATTATCATTTTACAGATGAGAAAACTGAGGCCAGAGGATTAAGTATCTTGACTGAGATAATACAGCTTCTAGAACACATAGGACTGGATCCCAGACAATTTGCTCACAAGTGTTCTTGTTTCCAGTTTATTTCTGAAGGTGTGAAGAGGTCAGGGGAGGAATGATGTATGTCTCTGCATCTGGGTTAGCCATTTTTAAAGGAAGCAGCAATTACATCATTTTGCTGAAAAAGGTTTCATGTAACAAATACAATAAAATCCAGCTCCATCCTGTAGCCTGCGCAGTCCTGCAGAACCTGGCTCCTACATACTTCTCCGATTTCATCTTGGACCACTCCCTCCCTCCCCCACACTATTCTAGCCAAACTGACCTTCCCTGAATTCCTCCCACACACCAAGCTCCTCCCACACACCAAGCTCCTCCCACACACCAAGCTCCTCCCACACACCAAGCTCCTCCCACCTTGTGAACTGTGCCTTTGCTGTGTTTTCAGCCTGGAGGGCTCCTCAGATCTACGAGGACCTACCTTCTCGGAAGCATTCTCCTCTTTGTAGAAATATGACTTCCTCAGAGCACGAGTCTTGGGCCTCTTAGCTAAAGCTAAGCTGAAGTACCAGCTCCCTGCTCCCTGCCCCTGGCATTCTCTCTCCACTTTTCCTCTTTCTATCATACTCAGTGCCCTTATTTGGGTCTTGCTCCTTCCTAACTTTTACTAGCTCTAAGCTGATTGAAGGCAGGGACCTTGCTTGTCTGACTTGTCACGGCTTTCCAAGGCCTAGAAGAGTGCTTGGCACACAGTTGTCAGATGAATACGTAAAGGAAGCAAGGAATATTATCAAATATAGGAAGGAAGGTGGAAGAGAAGGAACATTCTAAGCATGTATGTGAAAGGACCCTAAAACATATTTTGTGCATAACTAAGATTTATTTACTGAGCTCTTTGAAATCACCTGAATTACTATAACTTGAAAGCAAATGCATCTTGCTGACATTTTGCAATCTGTGTGCAGGCATTAATACCAATGGCTTTAAGTGTGAGTTTCCCAGCATGCTGGTCGGATGTGAAATGCTGGGAAGGGAGAAGGTGGACGCTTCTTAGCTGCTTTCTCCAGGCGCTTTGAGCATCATTCCAGTGGGCTGGGCTCTGGGTTTAACTAAGGATTGTTTGGGGTGTGGAGAAGGAGTATGGGGAAAGTCTGAACAATTTTCACATCTTGAATATAAAAACCAAAAAGATGTTATTATGGTTAAAAGCCCTACAGCTTAAGTTCTCTGAAATTTAGATTTTTGACTTTCTTTCTTTCTTTCTTTCTTTCGTTAGATTTATTTATTTATTTATTTAATTCATTTTTATTGTTAGACTTATTGGGGTGACATCTGTTAGCAAGGATTACATAGGTTTCAGGCATACAATTCTACAGTGCATAGTCGGCTTGATGTATAATAAGTTCACCACCTAATGTGACTTCTCTTTCCATCACCTTATATTTAGCTTCCCCCCCTCCTCTCCCACCCCCTCCCTTTTGACTTTCTTATATCTTTTATTTTGATACTTGTATTTTTTATTGATTTATTATTATTATTTTTTTTAGAAAAGTGAGAGAAAATGATACCTATGCCTGGGCTTATTTATTTGTTTTGATAATATTCCTTGCTTTTCCTGAGATTAACTACATTTACTTTAAAAATTGGAAAGTAAAGAAATGGGAAAGAAGAAAGTAAAACAATGACCGCTAACATTTTGATGTGTTTCATTACAATTGTCTTTCTAGGATTATGAGCATCTACGTCTATTAGGGTTCTTGAATTCTAAGATACAGTTATACAATGCAACATTGTTTTAGTTACTGTATTTCAAAGAAACATAGTTAAAGATATATTTCTTTTCTACTAACAAATTGGCAGTTACCTACCATTTTCTTCCCTCAAAATTTTAGACTATTTCCTTCTCATTCCTTTACATGTGCTTCAGATCTTGACCCCAGTGACATCTTTATCTATTGTCTAATGTCAAAATATATTTAAAAATAATGGGATTTTATCTGCATTTCCTCTTTGGTTATACTCATAACTTTTTCTGTATTGAATTGCACATCACAAGTTGCTCTTGAAATTCAGCCAGAAGCTTTTTACTCATGTATTTTCAGTGCCCAAATAATAGTCCTTCATAATGCATGAATCAGTCACACCAAACCATCCCAACTTTAAAGACTACATGATATATTTGGAAGACTGGGCACTGTTCCCATACACATTACGAGAAATGACAAGCATGTCACAACTTAATTTATTTGACAGCTTGTAAGTTCTTTTTGATATAAATTATTAAATGTATCCTAATTTAAAAAATATCAAGCTGTGAAAAAACATGCATGATAGAATCAAAGCTATGTGGTATATGTGTAACAATGTGAATGTCTCTATTTCGGCATGGTGGTTTTCACCTCTGCTGCACATTAGAATCACATGGATATTAAAAATAAATATATGCCATAATCATACTCTAGACCTTCCACAGAGGCCCAGGGAGTAATATTTATTTAAAACACACACACACACACACACACACACACACACACACACACACAGTACTTCTCAGAAATTCCAATGGGCTGGAATTGAGAACCACCATTTTTATAGCTGAGATACCAGGATTGCTCTTAGGGTAGAAACTGTCTTCACTTGGGAAAATGCCTTGGTATGCATCCTGGGATGAGAGGCAGGACCCAGAGAGGCGTCCTGGGATGTTGTCCAGGACCTCAGGTGCAAAAGAGAGTTAAGTGGCTTGCATGGGAACCTGGGAGAATTTATTTTATTGCCCTTAAAGGAGGAGAGGAAGAGAGAGAAGGGAGGGTGAGGAAAGATTGCTCATGAAATGTGAGGCTGCTTGACCTAACAGGCACGTGGCCATGGAAGTTTTCCTGTGGTGGGCTCTGCCTAAAAGTAATTTTCAAAAATGATAATACTTAGTGTTCAATTGGAAATGGTTTGTATATTGTTAAATGAACTTCTCATTCTTCCAAATTCTTGATTCTATTATGCTCTTGCATGCTTTCTGTGATTTCTTTTCTTGATGGAAACTAAGGAAGGAGCTGAACTAAAAACCTAAATTCTGGGTTGATGCAGGGCAGAACAGAAAAGGATTCTGGAGTCGGGGTGACTGTGAATATATCACCTGTAGGAAACCCTAGAAATGACTTTGTTTTTTCATAAGGCATGCAATCAGTGGCTTAAGCCAACTTACTTCAACATGTAAATTCAGGGAATCTGCTCTTGGCATGCAATTCAACACATACATGCATGCCCCGATATCTCTGTATTCATATTTTAAAAGAAATTCAGATCATGCTGTCTACCCAGTTCTGTATGCTGATTTCTTCATGGGTGTCCAAACTTTTGGCTTCCGTGGGCCACACTGGGAGAAGAATTGTCTTGGGCCACACATAAAATACACTCACACTCATGATAGCTGATGAGCTAAAAAAATTACATAAATAAAGGTCACAAAAAACCCCAAAAATCCCAGAATGTTTTAAGAATTTATGTTGGGCTGCAGGTTGGACATGCTCAATCTTTCCCCATATCACTAATTGTTCTGAGAGAGCTTGAGTTTTAATGGACTGTCTCTCTCACACTCACGCTGTGGTTTATGTGACATTACCTTAAGGGAGGGTAGTGTAGGACAATGTCAACACTCTGACACTGTGGCCGGGTGCTCTGCCTTGGCTGCCCCAGCCATGCGGCACTGGTGGCACTCCTACACCACTGCGTCTGCGCTGACCTGTGTTACCCTCTACAAAAGGACCTGTGGTTTCCCTGGCTATAAATTGGGTGTAATTCTTTTCAAGTCATGTTTCTTTGATTAATTAGTGAGTTTGAACCCCACTTTATCTGCTATTAGCATGTTACCAACTTATTCTTGTTGCATCAATTTTGCAGGATTGAAGTGTTAATTTATTTGAACAAATATGTATCAATGTTGCTCTGTTAACAAAGTTAGGAGTTATTGTGAAAAAAAAACAGCAGACCTTTCTCAAAGATGTGATGCTGGCTCATCTTCATGATGAAATGAATTCCACCCACTTCTTTGAGAGCAAATCCAAAGTTACCTACCAAGTGGGATCAAAGAGAGGCAGATGAAAAGTCTAACCAAGACTAAAGCAGAGAAATACTTAGGAGAAGAAAAGCAGAAACTGGGGAGCTGCCAATTGCTAGGAGGAACTTATTTGTATTAGGAACTTATTAGGGAATGGTTTCAAGTAATGGTGCACCATCAGCTTTGCAATCATGATGCTCATAGCACAGGGGTTGCTCGGTACCCAACCTGCCAGACGGCCTGGCCAAGTGTCCTGGGCTGGGCATGGGGACCATGGAAACAAGCTTATACTCAGTCCTAATGACCACTTCTCAGCAGATCATTTCATGAACAGAATCAGCCTACCAATGATAATCGAGCTCTTTTTGAGTGGGACGAGAGAAGAGTTTATTGGACAAAGAAGTTTATGCTCCTGGCTTTCGCTCTTTAAGGGAAAGGCGAGGTGATACTCTCTGAGTGCTTTGCAAGGTCCTTTATAGACGAGGTTTGCCCATCCCTAAGCTGTCTCAAGGTATCTGTGCCCACATCAGGATACAGAATATTTCTGCGGCCCCGTTTGTCCCTCTCTCTAAGAGTCATCTCTTCCTGACACTGTGTCTGCAGAGGTGCCCCGAGGGAAATAGGTCCCATCTGGTGCATCTGTGAGACTGCGAACAGGAGAAGGTGAGAGGAAGAGAGAGGAACTCAGAGCTGAATCTTAGATGAGAGGGAGCGATGGAGGAGGACCATTTAAGGATGGGAAGTTTATGAGATGTTAGAAGCAAAATGCTCCCTGATCCTGTTGGCCGGGCAGCCAGGACTGTGAGGAGAAAAAGATGGTGAATGAACTTCCAATTCAAAAGGGAGGGCTAGGGGCTAAATGAGAAGCTTTTCAAAGAGGCGGTGGATGGTCTCAGAGAGACCTGGATACCATTTGACTCTCTTAAAGATACTTGGAGAATACAGAATAGATTTAAAAATAGCACAGCTGTGCAGGCCGGGCTGTGGCTCAGGGGAGAGGAAAGAGAAGGGCAATGGCAGAGATCAACAGCCTTGGAAACAAATGCTTTCCAGGCAGCCAAAAGGCACGATCAGAGAGCAAGAAATAAAGAGCTGCCAAAGGGAGAACTTCTGAAAGGAAAGAACCGGAGGGTGGTGGGGCTGAGTTAGCAAAGCCACGGTACCCAGCAAGCGGTCTGGAGGGGGGATTGCAGCTGTGCACGATGGGACTTTAACAAGGATAGTTTATTTTTATTTTGAAAAATTTCAAACCCACAGGAAAGACACCAATTCCATTTTCCTTTTGTTTGCATACACATTCTCACTTCTCTTTTGACAAAGTATCTAAAAGGAGATGGTGGCCATTACAAGTAACCCCAAAATGTGTCAACACGTACCTCAGAATAGGACCAGTATCTATGCAACCACAGCCCTGCTGCTGTATCTGAGAAAAATGATTAATTCAATAACATTAACAGCAGAGCCCAAGATCAAATTTCCCCTCTTGTCCCTAACATGTACTTTGTAGATGCCTACCCGCCGCTCTGCAATCCAGGCTCCAATCAAGGTTCACGTGTAGCATCTGGCAGTTATGCTTCTTAGTGTTCCACACGCTAGGAAAGTTCCAGCACCTTCCTTTTCTTTCTTTCTTCCCTCCCTTCCCTCCTTCCCTTTCTTTTGGTTTGTTTTTAAAGAAGGGCTTATGGAGACACAATTTACATAATTATAACGTATTTTTAAAAGTTCACTCCTTTCAGAGTGCCCTTCTGTGAGTGCTGACAAACACATAACATTGAGTTATCACCTTCACCATCTGGGTGTAGCGTAGTTCCATCACCCGCTCCCCCAATTCCTCCATGTCTCTTGGCCATCAACCCTCCCCTGCCCCCAGTCTCTGACACCCAATGATTTATTTTTTTTGTCCCTATGATTTTGCCTTTTATGGAATATCATACAACTGCAATCATATAGAATGCAATCTTTTGAGTCCGGCTTCTTAGCATAATTCATTTGAGGTTCATCCACATTATTGCATGTTTTAGTCCTTTTATGGCTCCGTGTTATTCCTCCGCACGGATGTACTATAATTTGTTTATCCATCAACCAGTTGAAAGCCATTAGGCTTGTGTTCACTTCTAGATGATTAAGAATAAAGCCACAATAAACATCCAGGATCAGTTTCCTATGCGCATATATTTTCATTTCTCTTGAGTAAATACTGAGGAGCAGGGTTGCCACATGGATGGTAAGCATGAATGTATCTTCGTAAGAAACTGCCAAACTGATTTCCACAATAGTTGTACGAAGTTACATTTCTGTCAGCAGTGTTTGAGTTTCAGTTGCCCTACTGCCTTTGTTTTTGATGACATTGATTCCTTCTGAAGAGTCATGTTTGTGGTCCTGCAGGGGATCCAAAATTCCAGTTTCTTCAAGATAGTTCCTCATCATTAGACTCAGGTCAGTATTTCTGGCTGCACCACCACTTAGGTAATGTCATGTAACTCCTACAGCATCACATCCAGGGACCTGCAATGTCACACTGTGTCCCACTTTTGGAGACATCAAACTTGTCTTACTTAAGGTTGTGACAGTTTATCTCTCTACCATAAATCTTCACTTTTCCCCTTTGGAATAAATAAATAATCTGTGGATTGGAGATTACTTTGTGTCTATGTGAATATTTCATTCCCCAATAACCTTTTATTCCATTTCCTTCAGCATCTATTGATGATTTTACCTGAATCAACTCTTATGTTGGATATCAGACTGAACTCCAACTCTTATATTGGATTTCCACCTTTTCAACTGGCATTCTTTGGTAGATAGGAGTTTTTCTCCCTTGTCTCTCTACTTTGAATATCATGATGGACTTACATTTTTTCCATGTGTTTTAATTCATTATCATCATTGTTCTTTTTGATGATCAAATATGACCAGTGGCTGTCCCCTTGGGTCAACTTCTGGGTTTATTAATTTTCAAGTACTTTGTAATTTTTCAGTACAAGATATTCTATTATCATCTTGTACTTTCCTCGTCGCATGCTTGGAATCAGCCTTTTCTCCTAGGAGCCCTAGTAGCTTCCATCAGAGACTAGTACAAGAACTAAGCACTAATGGTGACTCACCGCTATTGAGATTAATTTCTTCTTGGGCCTTTTCAGTGTACAGTTAGGAACATTTGTTGTTTATACCTCACATTCGAAGTCAAATAGAATTTACCAGCCCTCATTTTGTATTTGTTTCCCTCTTTCCGCCTTCAAGTAAAGACCCTGGTTCTCAACAACATATTCTCTAATTTTCTCTCTTCCACTGAATACAAAATGGTTTCAGAATTATGACACCATTCTACTACCTAGAACACCCATACCAAGTAAAATTCCAGACTTCATTGCATTTTCTTTGTCTTTAGAGCATATCCAGGATAATGGGTTCTTCTAGGTGACTCAGGTGAACTTCACTGAAAGCTTTAGATTGTATTGGGTTTATAAACAGAATGTAACTTGGGAAGACATCAGCCTTTTCAGATACTAGAGAAGGATCTATAATTTTAGAAATTACCTGTAACTGAGCCATTGAAATATATATATTTTTGATATTCTGATCGAGTTTTGTACTTCTCCTGAAAGGTGGTACATATTATAATTTAAAATATTATTTGTCTATTAATGTTTCTTGTCTTAAAGATTACTTTGGTTGATAAGATAGCAACATCAGGTCTTATTTTTGCATCCTTTTACTTCTATTTAATGTGTGTCTCATAGGTGATGGATATGTCTATGCCTTGATGGTGATAGTTTCATTGGGATATACTTATCCGCAAACTCATCTACTTGGAAGCATTGAAAATGTGCAGCTGTTTCTGTGTTAATCATACCTGAATTAAGTGGCTTGAAAATGTGTCCTGTAAGTAGGTGATAGCTGGTTTTTCAAAATCTAATTTTTAAAATCTTTAGCCTATAAAGAACTAATTCATTGCTGTTTAATGTAATTACTAATATATTTGAGCTGAAATCTGTCATGTCACTTTTCAGTTGTCTCACTGGCTTTTTTTTTTGGGGGGGGTGTTGCTTCTATTGTCTGTTGTCTCTCTTTTCTGTCATGTGGGTGTAATGCTGTCTTCTGCTGGACTACATTATTTTTGATTGATGTCAGTCAATAGGAATTAAAATGATAAAGATAATTTGAGGCCCCGAATGATGCTATATTCACCCAGAGAAGAGTTACTTTTGTTTCTGGTGGCATTTAAAATAGGGACAAACCACCCAATGGAATCAAAGAATGAGCTGATCCAGAGCTGGGCATTGGTCTCATGAGTGTTGCTCTGGTTTTGGTTCACCTTTACTTCAAATGTGTACACCTTGGGGACCCCCAACTAAAAGCCTAAGTTTTACCAGGACCCCTCCCTTTTGGTGGACTCTGGACTCATTTCTTTCTTCTTCTTTTTTTTTTTTTTTTGTTTGTATGTGGGTAGTTCCCTGGCAGGAATCGAACCCAGGCTGCAGCCGAAGCCTGCGCGGAAGCCAGCGCCGAAGCCTTAAGCCACTACCCCACCAGGGAACACCTGAACTCCACATTTCTTTTCTTTTC